>BMAO01001375.1:0-243199 GCA_019973975.1 Trichonephila clavata | reverse complement strand
ATGTCCATAAATTAAGGATAATGAAGTTCAGGCAAAGAAAGAGACAGAAGCAAAACAAATTTGACTTATTTGTAAAGTTTATTTATTAAACAAAAGGTAAAGAGCAAAAAAGATGCTATATGTTTGACATAATTAATAAAAATTGCGATTTTTACTCCCTGGAGCAAATTTCAAAAAAGAACCTATTTACAAAAAAAACAGTATAACATGGTTAGTATGATGGTTAATACGGAGTATGTCTCCCGGACGATGCAATACAGGCCTTACAACGCCTACGCATGCTGAGTATCAAATTATCAATCTGATCTTGGGGAATATTACACCACTCATCAAGCAATGCCCTCCGAAGTTCCGGTAGACAGGTGGGAGGGGGTTGACGGGCTGCAATTCGTCGGCCAAGCATATCCCACACATGCTCTATTGGATTCAAGTCCGGTGAGTATGCTGGCCAATCCATACGGGTGATATCCTCCGATTGAAGGCATTCGTCTACAATGTTTGCACGGTGAGGACGGGCGTTGTCACACATAAACAGAAATTCAGCACCCATGGCGCCCCGAAACAAACGTACATGTTGTTCCAGAATGACATCCGATAGATGTGGCCTGTCATCGTTACACTCTGAAGATGCAGGTCAGTTCTGGAACCAAGAATAATTCCTCCCCAAACGAACCATCCTGCACCACCGTAACGGTGTCGTTTAATGGTGTTCTCTTGGTGGTAATAGGTACCTGGCGCTCTCCATATGAAAGTCCGGCGAGAATCAGGCTGCAAACTAAACCTGGACTCGCCGGAAAACATCACACAAGACCACTGTTGCGGTGTCCACAATGCATGCTCTCTACTCCAGGTTAATCGCAGGAGACAGTGTGTTGCGGTAAGGGGAACACATCTGACAGGCCTACGAGCATATAGACCAATGTGCCCTAAGCGTCTGTACACGGTCTGCCTTGAAACTGTCGTACCGGTAGCTGAAGAGAGCTGACGAGATAGGTCTGATGCTGTGCTCAGTCTGTTTCTTTTGGCAGTAACTGCCAAATACAGGTCCTCATTCGGCGTTGTAACTCGGGGGCGACCTGTGCTGTAACATCTACTCACATTACCATAATCTTGGAATCGCAGCCAAAGCCAGGAGATAACACTCTGGGTGATTCCAAGTTCCTCGGATACTTCCCGCTGGGTTCGTCCACATTCCAGTCGTCCGATAATTCTACCACGTAAAAAATCATCCAAATGCTTCCTTTGTGCCATAACTATGCGGTTATTGCACTGAAAGGCTTTTAAAGCGCTTGTGAACAATTTTACTTCTTTGCCACCATTCCTTATATACCCCTCTCTTACACTCTCGTCATTGTGACGTACTATCCGCGCCATCTGGTGGTTTCCTGTAATTTGCATATTCTTCTTCAAGATGTGTGTGATAATTCTACAAGTGAAATTTTTATTTTAGAGTTCAATTTCTGTGTGATTCTGAATTATCCTTAATTTATGGACATGAGTGTATATTGTTCCAAAATAAATTTTCCTGTTAAATTGTTTGTACTAAAATGACATTGCCAATATGTACACTGCAAGTTGGTCAAGTTCAAGCATGATGATAAGTGCATGTGTATGTACGAACTCTATTTCCAAGTGAAGGGACTCATGACAGATACAGCCCCTACAGCTAACTTGTCTTCTATGTTTGGGATAGCCTCATTGCATGCGCATCGGTTATTCCTGCCATCTAAGTTACGTCACTTGATTCCCTGTTGTTTTTTTAAAATTATCATATATGACGTCATTCTTTAAACTAATTATAAAGAATGAGAAAAGAAAGTCAGTACATGTTGTGAAACTCGGACATAATACAGGCTTTAACTCACTGTATATTAAGGATGTCATGAAATGTATTCAAAAGGACTCCCTCAGTTTCTTGATGGCGGATCTCTCATCAGCACCTTATGAAGTAGAAGAAAGTATGTAAACAGAATAACTGTTGTGTGTGGCTGTTGTTTTTTATAACAATTCCATAACACTGGGCGTATTAGATTGTCGTCATGTTCTTAAAAATCTGCCATCGCTTGGGGAAACTATAGTCTATCAGTGGGTTCCTGCCCACTGTGGAGTTCCTGGTAACAAGAAAGTTGACTTCCTGGCTAAAAAGAGTGTTTTTGTCATAGAGAAAGTTTATTCGTCCTATGTCCTACAATTCCATTAAAAATCTTATTAAAAGGTCAATCAAAGCCCGTGCTTAGGAAGACCTCTATAAGCGTGTTCCCCACAAGTCTTGGAGAAATGCTGTCCTCTGAATTTGCGTAATGGCCCGGCGTAAAGCGGTCGCTGAATTTTGCCTAGCCACCGGAGATGATGCCTGCATCTGTATAGACTCAAAGTTGTTCCTTCCCCATATACACTCTTTGCAGCTCTGGACTCCGCACATCTTCTACACTATTCTGCTCTGCAGAAGACGTTTCTCGCCGAGCGTTATTGGGAGGCTACATATGTATTAGATTAAATACTGTTGAAAATAATAATTTTGAAAAATTATTCAATGTCATTAGAGCTAATTGCACGTGGATGGATTAAAGCAGTGATTCTTAAACTTTTAATCGCCATGGACCTACTTTATATATCAGTCTGTCATCGTGGACCTCCAAAATTTTGAACATTCCTCCCTGACTCCCAACACACAACTAAATAATTTAAAGGTTCCTCAATAATCATTCGACTGCCTTTGTTATTTATACAGCCGTTTCTAACACTTTTTTCCCCTTTCTAACACGCTTTTATAAGTTTCACTTGCATGTAACGGAATCTTGGAACTCAATTTTCACCCACTTAAAAAGGTCAGATTAATTCAAAATTTTGCACACTTGTCAAGGACCGATGACAATACAATAATTTCATATTTTTGTTCCATTGTCCTCATCAGGATCGTCAGGAATCACGATAATCAGTTTTTGCGACAATTAAATATATTACTTCCAGATTTGGCAACTTATTGCACGAACAATTTTCAGATTTGGCGACTAATTCGATATACCATTTCCAGATTTGGCCACGAATTCTAGATTTAGTGACTAAAAGAAAAAGGTGTAACCCTACAGCGAGTGTTTTTAATTAATACACTGTGGTTTATAAAAATAAAACAAACAAAAAAAGTGTTCTGTATGTGAGAAAGTGGAGAGTAGGTGTGTGTTATGAATTTCCTACTATAATATAAACATTTTTCTGAAAATGAAAATAAAAAAATAGGCTCGTGATGTGAAAAAAATAATTTATGTTCTAACTGCTAAATATTTTTATTTTATTTTTACAAAGCAATACGTTTAGAAGTGATGATACGAATTAACATTATGGCAATATGTTTAAAAGGTGAGAATACGATTGACACTTAATATTACCATGTTTTTAATAACTCGCTTTCTTTAATGTCTGTCCGGGTGGAATTTTGTAATTGATTTTAAACTGTGTGACTTTCCGATGAGCTAGAGACTTGAAATTTGGACCATATCTCAGAAGTGGATGACAATGCATGAAAATGTGAAAAAAGAAGGGAAAAAAAAACGAAAATGAGGAATTTTTTATACTTTTTAGTCCGTTATAAAAACATGTGGTACATAATTTTTTTTTTTAATTCGATCTTTTTTTCTTCTTAACTCACATTTTATTTGTTTGACCTGTTCTTTTGAGACGGAATCTAATATAACGATACGGGACTCACCCGAGGCCCCGTAAACAGAGAGAATAAATACACTTCAGACCCTTCAATTAAAATCCATTGAAGAGCAAGACTTATTCCAGCAGCCACGTATATATATATATATATATATATATATAATTCTGGATCCAAATATCAAGCTCAAGGATAAATTCAGCAATGAAAAAATAACAGTTTAAAAAACTAAAAAACACGCTTTTATTGTAGATCGAACTAAAAAATGAAAAATAAATTATAATTTTAAAAAAAACTAAAGAACACGCTTTTATACTGAATCGAACTAAAAAGTAACAAAAATAATTCTTAATATAAGAATAAAATGATGAACGAGAAAATTAATGTCATTGGGGTAAAAGTGTGGGGTGCAATTTCGGAATTGAAAGAAGTTAGAAACTATAACAATTGATACATTAAAAGAACAACACCCCACGCTTTTACCCCAATGGCATTAATTTTCTCGTTCATCATTTTATTCTTATATTAAGAATTATTAACACTTTTTTTCACTTTGCAAGAACATCTAATTACAAACATTTAATTATATATGTATATAAAAAAAAGACAAAATACTCATTTCAAATAAATAAATAATGTAAACGCAAAATAATAATAATAATACAGACGCAATTCGATTTGAAATCAAGATGGATGCAATCGTTATTGTATTGGCACGCTTTGTGAATTCGCTTCTTAATCTTTGTTCTTGTGTTTCTACTATATAATTTATGAAAATATTACTTTTAGCAATGGCTATGTATTTGCAAACAATAGAAAAAACAATTAATATTCTTAGTTGAAATACATGATCTAGTAAATATTTTTACTGGTGACAATATTGTGACCTAATCTAAAATGACACATATATAAATTTTTCCTTGAGGTTTTCAGAGTATGTAAAAGAGGGTAACTTAACATTAAATGAGAGACCTTCGCAGACCCCAGGGGTCCGTGGACTACAATTTAAGAAACGCTGGATTAATGGAAATAATTCAAATGGAAAAAAAAAAAGCTTTTGAGCAAGGCAAAAATTAAAAAATTATATTCTGTACTATTGTACAATGTATGAAAAGGGGAAGGGGTGCCCAAAACTGATTTTCTATTTAAAAAAAATAACGTTTTATTTTTTTATTTTCTAAACATTGAGAAAACAATTCCCTTCCCCCTTTTATTGTTCTTCATTAATTATAAGTAAATATATATATATAAATATTTTTGTTTTAATAAAATTTAATAGCAACGGGAATTGCCTATTTTTCTTTAGGAATAAATAATGTTAAATTCTATGCGGATTCAAGCAATGAGGTACTTTCGAATAATCGAAGGAAGGTACTAAATAAGAATTTCTTATTACTATTAGATTATCTTCTATTTTCGTCTTAAGAAGCAAAATTCTTGTCATTTCTTGCAAAAAGATATTACAAATTGTTTTAGTAGCTATAGGTATTCATCGCTATCTTAGATAAGTCATCATAAAATTCTCTCTGTAGTCTCTGTGTACATGAAGACAATTTTATAGAGTTACTTTTTATAATTTGCACATTAGATTGGTCGTCGTAGCCGGCTGGGTGGAGTAGTTTGGCTGGTGGTTTGTCACTGGCTTTGTATGCCTAAGATTGGTGGATTTTCATGGTAGAGAAAATCGTCAACGTCCTTGTCCTATGATTATGCGGCTTGTTAAAGATCTCTAGAGTGCCTGTTTGGCTTGGTTGCTCCAGGCAAAATTAAATTTCAAGCACAATTTCGCATTACCAGAACTCACGTGCCTCCATCTGGGGAGGAAACTGTGGACATCAAAACTACATTCCGGTGATTGGTATTCCACCTATATAATGCCGCATTAAAAAGTGACACCAGCTTCCTAGAAATGTACTAGGTCTGCAATGGTAAATACCAATCCACAGCCCTATTGGAAATAAAAAAAAAAGATTGATCGTGCAAAAGTGAATACGAAATATGTGTTACACAAAATTTATTTAATCTTTTTTTATATCGTACTTGCTTTCTTGAGTATTTTATACTGATAAAGAAAAAGATTTAAAAAAGAAATTCTTGAGCATAATCTTTTTTCAGATATGTTCGGTATCGTTTATAAAATTTGCTTCAAAGAGCTATTCTTATTGTTTCCTTGCAAAAGACATTAAAAAAATTACTTGAAGTTTTATTTTAGATTGAAGTTGCTTGATTTAGGATGACTATTTATATAGTTATAAGTAAACTTGAAGGAGATTATTCAGCTTCATATTTCCAACATTATCATTTTTTTAATACAAAATCCTCAAAAGCAAATATGTTTTAAAGTAATGGCTTTCCCCTTGCATTGCCATTTCAATTTTTATTCTAAAACTGGTTTCTTTATTTGGTAATAATAAATGTAATCGCCTTGTCCATCGGAGCAAAAAAAATTCTTTCAGAAAGAGAAAAAAAGCAAGTTTTATCTTCCATTTTGGTTGCATAACTTTTTCTATTTTATTCTATATATAAATACGATGTCCCCGAACCCCGAAATTAAATTAAGTGAGATTAGAGAATATGAATCAATTTTTATTTTAAAGTATCCAACTACTCTAAAATTGTGATTTTTGCCAAAAATTGACATTTTTTTATGATTTTATTTTATAGGCCATCTTATTAGCTTTATAAAAATAGCAAGTTTATTATTTTACGTTCACTAGAACAAAAACTGTAAGTGTTTTAGTAAAAACAGATGTCCTACTTTAAAACGCGTTTTACTCGAAATGTGTGTGTGTTTTTTTTTTTGAAGATGCTCAGACAGCAATTGCTCAAAAAAATTTGAAAATAATTAACTGAAATTTTTTGTGTATGTTCTGTATAATAGTAGAAGTGTTTTAACCTTCAGATTTATCAATTATTGTTTTATTACAAAATTTACAGACTCTTTTTTTAAAATTTAATCACTGTTTCTTAAAGCAATTTCATATAATAACTGAGATAAAGTGCTCTAGTTTTTGTAAAAATTAAAATATCTCTTATCCTAAAGGTCATTTTAAAAATGAATAACATATAGCAACACATCAAAATTGAAAAACTGAAAATTTGTTCACAAACTTTTGGTACAGAAGGGCCCCATTTATGTTATTTTTTGTAAATATTTACCCATTTTAGTAATAATAAATTCTTTTTCTCTTCTTAATTTTAACACATTTTTTTTAAATATACTAAACAAATCTAAAAACCACAAAAAATTCCCATATCTCCATTTTTTTTAATAAAATGTTGTCGCAAGTAGTCGGATACCTTGAGAATTCCCAAATAGGTTTTTTTGTTTTTACATTTATAAACCCCGTGCACCACGCAATGTATAACACGGGGGTATACAACACAGACAGAAGAAAGGATTACAACACAAACATCCATGCCTTCTCCGGGATTCGAGCCCAGTCCCTACGGCACCGCAGTCAGCTTCACTGACCACTATACCGGATGGGCGGCCCCAAATAGGTTTGTAGTGTACTTTCATAATATCGGATCATCATAAATCACCATTAATCATCATATCGGATGATTCTTACTAACGGTGTAGATACTTGATCCCTTGCATCTCATTGGTCGGAAGAAATGTCTTCTGGCATTTCTTCTGTCCTCCCAGAATTCCACTCTGACGAAGGGAATATATATATCCAAACTTTTTTATTTTGTTTGTTGTGTTGGAAATAAAGTTTATTTTTTATAATCCTGCTATTTTACTTTGCCACTCCAACACACATCCTCCTAAAGGTTCATATGATGCTAAATAAACAGATAAGAATTGATCCGGATGATTTGTTTAATTTTGGGAGTTATGGCAGTGAACATGGAATTATGAATCCCATTTCTGAGTATTATTTTCATTGAATTTAAAATTTTCGACATTTCTCTGTACTTCAACTTTTTCTACATGATATTTTTTCACCTGAAAGTTGAATCTTCAAATATGTTTCAATTATCCTAGAGACAATTTAAATTTCCACACACACACATTGCATAACTACTAATCATAAATTGCTTGCTGTTTCCTTTTAAATGATTGGCAGATTTGAATAAACATCGTTAAAGCTTTCATTGAAAGTTTTTAAGTATGGGTCTTTTAATTTTAAACCGTGATCAAATGACCCGAATAGTTCTTGGACTAGTTGAAACGTTTAATTTTGGAATTTATTTAACGTTAGAAAATGTATGCTTTTAGGGAAAATTCTGAATGTTTCATTCCTGTAGCTTATAGGAATAAGGACTTTATATATAGCCTATTCTTATCGCCTATAAATTCCTTAACTTGACTAATAACTATAAGTTTTACCCAATATTGTAATAAAATTCAGTCCTTACAATTTTATAAACTTAGAACATTCTAAAGTTTAATAAAATCTGCTTATACATATTATATATTTAATAAGTATTAAAATGTAATTAATAGTTAATGTGAATTTTTATATTGCTTTAATATAGAAATTTGGATAGTTTCGTCGATAAATTTCATACTATGCTTAATTTATGTAAGAAATTAATTATCCTCGTATAGGTAATATTCTTAAAAGACACTATTGAACGTATAAAAATATGACTAATTGAACGGAAAAGATTTTAACTAGATTTCCGCAATTAAATCACTGATTTTAACAAAAAGAACAACAACAATAATAATAATAAAAACCAAAACAATTTGCTTACTTTTAAATATTGCCAAAAGTTGAAACAGTTTTACAATAATCTATATTTCGTTGTTGAAAATTAATACTTTTTTAAGAAGTACTTACGTACTATACCGGAAATCAGTTTCGCCAAATTAAAAGATGTCACCAAATGTCAAGAATTTGGATCCGACTGATATTGGTTTAAACAGTTAGATAAGTATACGATTGATGATTTAAACACTTTTTTTTTGCATTTTAGTTAGTTTTTTTAAACTTGCAAAACTATCAACATAAGTGAAGAAAAAGTGCACGAAAGACATTGTATGTTGTTTGAGTTCCAAAAAGGGAATAACGCTATGGAGGCAAACAGAAACTTGAGTGACCTGTTTGGAGAGGAAGCAGTAACAGCGAACATGCCAAAGATGGCTCATGGAATTTTGCTTGAATTATTTTTATTTGAAAGATGAACCCAGACCAGGAAAGCCATCAGAAGTCAATGAAGAAGTGCAACGCAGATTGATCAGGACAAATCCTACGTTAACTTCCACAGAAGTAGTCTTCAAGCTTGGAATATATCAGACTACTGCTTTGGATTACATTAAAAGGATTGGTTTCGTGTCCAAACTCTCTGTTTAGATGCCACACGATTAAGTGGAAAAAATTAAATGAACAGAATTTCGATATGTACTTCAAATCTTACTTGTTACAAAAGGAACCCGTTTTTGGACCACTGTGTGACTGGAGATGAAAAGTGAACAAAGTACAAACACTTTGTTAAAAAAATTATATGTTTACGAAGGGAGACACTAAAAATGGTGTGCATTAGAAGAAGTTTATGTTGTGTATTGTTGGTGAACCAGCAAGGGTATAGTGCATTATGAGTTGCTGAAAGAAAATAAAACGGCTGTTACTGTTCGCAACTTGATGTTATGAATTAAGAAATTCACCATAAGCGTTGATCATTGGCCAACAAAAAGGGTGTGATTCTTCCTTATGACAACGCTATACGCATGGCAAGAAACAGTGCATGAACAAATTGAGGAGTTGGTTTGGGGAACTTTACCTCAGCCCCCAACATGTACTCTTGATATTGCACCCCATCTGACTATTATCTGTACAGGTCACTGTAAAATATTGATGAAAATAAATATATAAGTTATGAGGGTTTCCAAATGGCAGTGGAAGAATACTTTGTCTCCAAAACCGAGGACTTCTTTTTCCAGGGGGTTAGATTAGCTGCTAGAACGCTGGCAGACGGTTGTAACTAGCAAACGACATTATATTTTAGATTAAATTTCAATTAAAAAGTGAAAAAAATTGTTTTTTCTTCAGAAAAAAACGACAAAGCTTTCCCTTGCTTTTAATAGATATGCATATTTCAAATCTTAACAAAACAGTTTAATTATTAGAAATTTTTAATGGTAACTATTACAAACACATTTCATTCAGCACCTTATATTTTCTTTATAACAAATCGGTGCAAGAACATTTTTATACAAAGGAGAAGTATTGTTATAAATTTGAAAATCTGAACAATTTATTTTTACTGACAACTGAGAAGCCGCAGAAACCACTTTTTTTCCTCATCCTTTTTGTGCCAGTATTCAGAGCTTATTGAAGTAAATATGTGTACAGAAATAATTTTAAAATGTCTAGACATGAAAAATATTTTATTTTGGCATTTTTAACACATTTTATTATCAATCAGGGATTTCATTGGCTGACGATTATTCCTCCTTTTTTTAAATAATTACTTTTTCAAGTAAAAAGATTCAAACATATCTCTATTTTACACAAGTAAAATTTATTTTATCACGCGCATATTCAAATTTTACAGAAACATAATATATTGTGAAAGAAGCAAGAAAGCAATTATTTTATCGAGAACCGGGCTGTAGCAGCCAATGGTCATGTTCACGAGCTACATGATTTGTAACATTGATATTGAGTCATTAATTGACCCTATTTTCATGAGGGGCCAATGATGGGGTTTAATAAGGTTTATTTCACAAACGTCAGGTTCAATTTAATTTCAAACTTTCTTTATGACGAAATCTGGAAGATAGGAGAAAAAGGCACTTCTGCAAATACAATAAAAATTGCTTAACACGAAACTGAGGGGGACTGAAACATTTTTTTATGTTAAGGAATACTGCAACCCGCTCCCCCCATATATTATAAAATTAAGTTTATTAGAGTACATTTTATTTTCATAGATATGTATATTTGCAGGCATTTAATAAAAATTAATGAAACGCAAAAATTAGCAAGAACTTAATTAAATTTAATACAAGATTTTTAAGTTTTTTTGAAAAACAATTATTAATTGAATTTTTTTGAAATAATCTTATATTTTTCATTGCATTGTATTTTTTTAGTATCAAATTGTCAACAGATTGTTCAACGTCGTTCATTTTGTTATTCATCTCCCTATTGGAATGTGTGTAAATTACTGCGCATATTTTTCATGATTTTCCTCATTTGAAACGTACCAAACATCCTGGATTTGTGTGGAAGATGTAATACCCATTTCATTGCTTCTTTCTAGCATTAAAGGTCCTGATATAGGATCATTCTGAGATTTAGCTTGTTTGAACCAAATAAGTTAAAAGCCGTCTCACAATTCTAGTGTTTGGGCGTTCCAATCCGTTTTTGTTCTGGCCCAAACTTATTTTGTCTAAACATTTCCGTATTTTGCTCTTTTTTTTATTATTGTTGATAATGTAGAGTTATCAACACCAAACTGTTTACAGATTTATGCTTTCGTCTTCTGTTCTTTTATCAACAGCCGAAGCTCCAACTTCATTTTAAGCTAAATAACAGTTTGTTTCCTCCCTGAACTCTTTGCCATTGGGCTGGTAAAAAATTATTCTAAAATAGGTGGTGTGTGTGTGGGGGGGGGGGAGACGCGAAACACAAACTCCCTGATTTTTACTCACATTGCGATGTATTCGCCATTGAATTCTAAAGCCGCCTGATAAGAGATTACACGTTTTTGTGAGGCGTTTGTAGAGGTGGAGGGGGAAAGAAGCTTAGATAAATAAAATTGGCTCGTGTCACAGATCATTCCGAAGGTATTTCAAAGCAAAGTTTGCTTCCTTTTTATGAAACATATGAAACGATCCCTCTTTAATCTCATCTGCGCGGCTGGTGTTTTCCGAATTTTGTTCATTCCCAGAAAGGAAATCTTTTCGCATTAAGCGATTTTCATTTCGGGTAAAGAGAAAAAACACATGGAAATACATAGTAGTTTGTTGGAAGCGTTGTATTATTTCGTGTTAATCGATATTTCGTCAAAAGCGTTTTCGCTTTAAACGTATTTAAATGTATTATCTGAATAACGCTCTAAGTGTTGTCAATGTTCGTGGTGTAGTGCAATGGCAGTTTTTACTAAGCAAACAAACTACTAATTTTAAGTAAGCAAACAAACTACTAATCGTCACATTACTGTTCCTGAATAACTTTTTTCATCCCTTCAAGACAGGTTATCTTTTTATGAAAATCTCTAGAATAAAAAAAAAAGTCGATTTCTTAATTTTCTCATAGAGTGATAGCGAGAAATATCTAAAAAAAGTTTTTAAGAGGAAAAAAAAAAAAAACCCTTCTCTATTTCAAAGTGGTACAATACACGAATAAAAGTGATAAAAAAAAGGGGGAGGGTGTAATTTTTCGTTGTGGGCAATTAAAGCTTATTCGCCTTTTGGAGATCATGAATAATTGAAATCTTCCGGAACATACCTCCCCTCTAGCCACCTATTCCAGGGGGGACGTCTCTTCTAATGTCTCTTCTCTGAAGCAGCTAAGCGATATCGATTTCAACTTTTTGAAGAACGCAGTTTTCCCTCAGCTTCCGAATATTGTTATTATTTTCCTTGTGAGTTTCTTGGTCTCCTAATGCGTTACCACATTAAGGACACTCGATCCCGTAATTTTGTTTCTGCTTTCCAGACCAGATTCTTTCTTTGGTATTTTAAAGTCGGGCTTACATTTTTAGAAACGGCGTGTAGAGAATTTGTTCTCTACTTCCTCGGAATTTTGGTGCTTTAGTTTTCTTTATGGTTTTTGATTTTGAGTTCTGAGTTATACTTTATCATCTATGTTCGTTGAAATGGTAAACACGAGACTAAATTAGAGATGCTTTCTTAGAAAGAATACGTCGTTTATTTTCCAAACAGTCAGAATAAGCAATTTGTATGAAGAATTGAAATTATATTCTTTATTAAAGATGGAGGTGGCTCTTTTTATTGGTTACCTATGTTATGAAATGCTTGTAAAGTAACGTTATATTTTAAGGAGTGCTGGAAACTTATAAGAGGCTTAAATCCCATATATATATATGCTTGCTTGTACACTCGTTCTTCACACGGGTGAATTGAAAAATTAAACAATACAGATTGGAGGATAAATAAGTTTTTAATGAGTTCATTTTACGTGAATAGCAAAATAAACAAAAAAAAAGTGTTTTGTATATCTCAGCTGAACAAAAAACCATATTTTTTAAATTTTAAGTCTGTAGATCTAATAGATGATAAAAAAAGATTTTTTTTTATTTATAACGAACGCCTCTTAACTCTTTTGTCGGTCGATTTTTGAAAACACCTTCCTAAGCTGATCTCTGCTTAATAAAAGTAACACATAGTTACAAATTTTGTGTAATGAACGCTTAAAAGAGTGTGAATAATTTATATCGGTATATGTAATACATTAATATTACTTTATTTTGTATTTATTTTATGTTTAAATTTTAATATTCACGAGTAACGCCGTTCCTTGCATCATAATGGCGATTTAATAGAAATAGCGAAATGTTGGTGAGGGAGTCATGGTGGCATCATTTTTGGCGACCACGTTGGCACCTTGGCGATTGATTGAATGGTGCAGAAGTTGTTTTGTTGTAGAGCCACCTGTTGGGGAGCTGCAACAAAGAGGATAACTCAAAAACCTTCTCCACAAAAAAAGAATACATATACATACCAATCTCCATAGTGATCGGTTGAAAGGTGTTGGATTGAAGCGATTTCTTATATACAACATCCATTTATATATATATATATATAGATAGATAGTTCATTAGATTTTGGGGGGAAAGAAAAATCCATTATTTTTATGGGAATTTTAAGTCTTTATTTAAAGTATTTCGGATTATCAACTTTGGTTAAATATTTGTGCTACAATTGCTAAATTCTAAAGACATCCATATAATTAGGTATGTTCTGTGATTTTTTTTTATTGAAAATTTTGTGGCATGAAAATATTGAGTGACCTTTTTTAGTGTCCGTGGTAGCCGAGTGGTCATCGTTACGAGTAGGGGTGGCCAACCCAAATGACCTTGAGGGCCACTTTGGAAAAGCACTATAATCCTGGAGGCCACATATAAAAATAAATATCTTTATGTTAGATTTGGACCCATTAAAATTATTTATTGGAGTAAAAATTTATAACAGAATAAACTATTATAATTATTTTAACTATTTTTCATGTATACAGACATAGATAATATAATAATTATAATGCAATGATCAGTGGCGTAACGGAGAATAGTAAGTCCCCCCCTGCAAAGTCAGGTTTGGAGATCCAAGCCGGATCTCACAAAGAACCCTAGCCCCCCCCCCCGGCGATGCGGGGTAGCGGGGGAGTACGTTACGCCACTGAAAAAAAGTTACAGGAATCAAGCGAGATGTTTCGGGTAGTGCTGCAATGCAATACTGTCCACTTCTAGGCATCTATAAAAACCGAAGCAATGTGATACAGTAGTAACATTTAGGAGACTTATTTGTTTCAAAACACGACACTAAAAAAAGTATAGTGCAAAATAATCGTATTTTGTTAAATTGCAAAGAATCTTGTGCGCTGCAAAACTATTCAAGACAAGTCGCATGCGGCCCACGGGCCGGGGGTTGACACCCCTGGTCACGAGCTCGTGATTGGTGCCTTTGAAGACCGTCGTGTAGAGAGGCTGAAGTAAGCTAAATGTATCGAGGCTCAAAATCCTCCCATTGGCTGTTATGGAAATTGACCTTGCCAGCTTAGGTGTTCTCCTCGCCAATTGACTTCCATTTCTAATAACTCTAACATTGGCTTAAAGTGTGACGTTACTAATATGCTATCCAATTAATTTGATTTCATTTAATTATAACTCGATACTTCTTTTCTTTAATTATTAAATTTAATTTAAAATCTACTCAACGTTAATAAAAATGAATGAGAATTCAATGAGAAAATGTTTTCATAAGTAGAAAAATGTTTGATTTTTGTATTTATTTATTAAATTCGATTTTATAGTTACTGGCATAAAAAACATTTATGAAAATAATTCAAATGTAAAATAATGCTTATTATAATACCAACATAAAAAGTATAATCTTTTAACATTGTGAACTCAAAAATAAATAAAAAACACTGCTTAGGCCGTTACTACATTACTACAAAATGAAATACTTTAATTTATTGTATAGAATTTTAAAAACAATTTTTTTAAATTTACTGTCACATATTAAGAAAAATATAAACCCGTTATGCACATTAATATTACTATAAGAATATTTAATATTAAAAGGGGAACTGCTTCGCGTGCTAAGCTGAAACGGGTCTCAAAATCTTCACATGTAGTGGTGTAACGATAGGAGAGTGTGATAATTTTTTTTTCGTTCTCATCTGGTGGCTTAAAGGGTTATTGGCACGATCTGTGCAACCAATAGCCTCAGTAATACTATCAAATGATATTCATATAAACAAAAACCAATTAACAACTATATCGAAATTTTTTCAAAATCTTTTCGTTTAAGTGAATAAACTATAAATGTAACTGTAATGTAAACTTTTTACACTATAAATGTACTATAAATGTAACCATAAATATAATACTTTTTGCCCTATAAATGTACTATAAATGTAACCATAAATATAATACTTTTTGCCCTATAAATGTACTATGAATGTAACTATAAATATAATATTCTAAACTATAAATATAATACTTTTTACTGTAATACTTTACTCTATGAAGTGACTTTTCCAAAAAGTCATTAAAAATCTTTTAACGTGAGAGTTTGTAAATCTGAATAAGTACCTTTCCTACGAACAATTAGAAACATTTATCTTTGGAAAATATCTAAACGATATTTTAAAAAAAAATGTGACGTTTCGAATTTTTGTTCGAAATGAGCAGTATTCTTTTCACTACTTAGTCTTAAACATTATTTCCCAAAGACTAGTACTTATAAAAACAACATACATGTTTCTTTCTTATGTATCTATTTAAAAACACACGTGTCATTATATCTAGTAAGAAAAGTAATTTATTTCAAATGGCGAGTCAGCTAGTAATAGAAAATTTGTAATTGCAAGTGCAAATTCGTGCCACTGCAAATTGAAAAATCCCCCTCCTTTTTTCCTTTTTAAAAAAAAATGGAGAAAAGGATTAAAAAGAGCCATTTCATCAAAAGGAACCAAAAACCTCATCATCTGGGCAATTTCCATTTCCTTTCATTGGATTTAGGAAACATTTTCAGTTTGAATAGCCGTTTCTACTTTCAAGAACACAAAGGAGTAATAAGGCCGAAACACTTTGAAGAAGTTTTCAAGTATTTCCTCCAGGGTCTTGCTGAAGTTATTGTCTCATATTACAGAAATATATTTTGTCACTTAGAAAAAGAAAAGGCACTGTTGCTTTATAGTAACGGTTATAGTTTAAGAAATTTGCTGACACTCTTTTAAATTTACTTAAGTGTGGAATTTAAGTTTATTCGAAATCACTTATAAGTAAATTGTAATAAAGCGTTTAAGCATGTTTTATAAAGTTTTAAAAACTTTCTGAGAAAACCTTTAGTGCACGAGCTTTAAATTTAAAAATTCTATGGTAAGGAAAATAAAAATTTATAAAAGTTTATTTAAATGAAATTTCTTAAATGGAAATGTGGTTTAAAAATGGTAGTTCAAATCTGTGTTTAAATACATTTTTACACAATGATTTAGTGCAATATCATCATTTCTTATTGTAACAGAATATAAACAAAATGATGCTATGCGTCATTTTGTTAAATACATTTTATTCATAGAAATTAACAGAGTAACAAAGAATTCACGGAAGATAATTATAGAAACAAAACATTATTATCTTCTAAATTTAAAAAGTAACCTTTTAATATGATGACAACAAATTAATTAACAAAACATCAACACAGTACCCTACAAATTTCAAAAAAATCAATATTTTTTTCTATTTTTTTGGTGGCTTATATTATTGCGAAGCTTGCCATCAAACTTCAGATTTGATAGCAAATTAGTTTTTAAAATATTTGAAGTATTATGAGCTTAGGATTTGGTTTCAGTTTCCTTTTAAAGCATTTTTCCATTCTTAAATTGAATTAATTAAAAAAAATTTTGAGCACAGCCAACTCTTTTGATGTGAAATGGTTATTAATTTCAATTTTCGCTTCTAAAATCATTTCTGCATGATTATGTTTTGAGTGTTTATAGTTCTCATAGTTACTTAATTAAGATTGATTTTAAGGTCAAATTTAGTTTTGAAAAATAGTTTACGTAACTTAAAAACTTATCGTTAATTTTTAATGTTGAGAAAAATGCTATGGCCAAAACGTTCTCAGGCTGCTAAGAGAAATAATATTTTGAAGAGAAGAAATGCTTGAAAATGATTTATTTAAAAATCAATCCTCAGCTTATATAGTGCAATTAGACTTCCGAATACAAGTATTCTGAATTCAAGCATTGCTGATAAAACTCAATATTTCCAGGACTTACAAAAATACATTACATAAACATATATTGTAGTATTTAATTTTAAAGTTGAGCAACAAAAACTCAAACTTACAAAACAGCCCCAGTTTAAAAAACTGAAAAAAATTAAATTTTATGTACAAACCTTGTGAGCTTTAGCTGAAGTTAGTATCCTTATTATTTTGTACATAAATGATTTGCTTTAAAACTTTTATGAAAATAATGTGTTATGATAAGGCTGAATAACCTGTCATTTTAACAAATGATATCAATATTATGCAAAAATGTGTTTTGAATTAAAAAAATATTTTTAGTCATATTTAATGAAAGAAGCTTTTAACGTAGAAAAGTTGGAAAATAATATATTAACAAATTAGAGCTTTATCGTTATTATAAGTATTTGTTTAATGACGTTACAAATTTTAAATGTGTTCTTCTCTGAATTTTTAATTTTGAAAGTATAAGTGTTTCTTTATTTCTAAGGTGTTTTTTTTGTTCGAGATAGTCTTGTATTTTTTGAATATACTCCCAAACGTAAGTTCTATAAAAGTTAGTAAGGATTTAGGTCTGAGATCTCTAGTTGTTTTTTAAAAAAATGCTAAAGTTAATACTTTAAAAATTTTCGTGTTTTATCCAGGTTAAGCTAGAAAAATAATTATTAATAATCAATAATGAATCAGATTTTCAAATCCATGCTAACTTCTGTTCGTAATAATCTAAAAAATATAAATCACTTAAGTTTTTAAAAACTAAGCATTTTATTAAAGTTTGAAAACTTCAAAAATTCGTAATTTTTTAAAGTTGTAAACTAATGGCTTGTCAAACTGACTCTTTTTACTTTCAGAATCAACTTAATAATATAATCTGAATATAAAACATGAATTATTTTTATTGTTACTATCTCTATAAAATATAAAGTGTACCGTGAACTTAAAGTGTACTTAAATGAAACATACAAGTAACATCACAAAAGAGATAAACGAATTATTAATTAGCAAACCATTGATCTATAAACCAATAATACGGTTTCAAATATCATAGACAATTTTAATTTTTACATGCGAAGTATTCTGTAACGGGAGTGAATGGATGTTTGCTCACTCTGTAAAGCAACAAGAGGGCTATTGGCATTGGACCTCGTAGTTTTGAACCATGGTCAAGTGACAAGGACGGCACCTGAACTGTTATTTATATTATATAATTTAGTATATAGGCCCAATCAAGTGTCCTTTTCCAATCGTAATTTTGACCTTGAATATTTCTTGTGCTACTTATTGTAAAAGAAGAAATTGGGCTTGAATTTAAATTATAGAATTCTACATAAAACAATCCAAAAATATCTAAGATTTTTATTGGTTACAACTAATTTTTTTATTTATATTTAATAATAGTCTTAGCAATAATACTTTTTTAGATTTTCTTATATTAGTAGAACTGAGAAAAAACATTTATGATTCTGAGCAAATAGTTTCAAAACATGTTGCACTGAAATGTTCTTAACTTCAAATGTTTAACACACTCATTTAACTTTAGAGGATTGTTTTTCTTACCCTCACCTTCTCATCACTCTCATCCTTCAAGTATGAAATATGAGCTAATATTAATATGAGAAATCAGATACACTAAAAATCTGATTGTGGATTGGAAAAATTTAATTTAGAATTTACTTATGATAATTTCGTTATTTAATTGATAAATTACCCCCATATTTAAGCTACCTTCAAGTCATTGATACTGACATCAATCTTATTCAGTTACGATGAGAAGTGCGAAAATTATTACGATTGTCCTCCTCCTCCAATTGACGATTGTTTAGAACGTTTGGTATTGGCAAAGACTTAATATACGAGTATCAGATGTTAATAATCTTGAATACTGTATATTATCTTATTTGAATTTATTCTGTGAATCACATATTGATAATCTACGGTTCAGTTCTAGAGATAGTGTTCACAAGTTATAACATATCGAGCATAGAATGACAACAGATTGACGAAATAGTGCAGTCCCTAATTTTTAAGCACAAACAAACTAATAAAATCAGAAAAAAAACCTCATTTTCTAAGCGAGGACTATTCACTTGATTATCAGACATACATTTTACGGCTTGTTTTGCATCACAGTCTCTGACATCCACACCAAATGAATTAAAAAAAGAAGCGAAAAAAACTCATTTGTTAGGTTACAAGTAATCTATTTTGTAGTAAAATCAATAAGCAAATACGCTAATTCAAAATTACGAATCTAGGCTTCTTGTTCGTGTGTTTTGCATCCTTTGAAATAAACCGAAATAAGCTGCGAGAAACATTCTGAACAGGTCCTTCAACTGATAATTTTAATCGATACGATGGAAAAAGGAATAAATCCTTGACCGAAAAAGTGTTTTTTCTCTCTCCAACAATCCCGTGCATAGCCTTTGGCGGTGTTTTCAACCCTCTAGTTTATTTTGCATTGTTACAAGGTAGCTGAAAAAATAGGAGGGGGATGCAGGCAAATCTGCCGAGGGATTTCTTCCGATTTCTCCCCTCTGGTTTTCCCGTCATGCAGGAAATTAGATCGAACGCTCCGAATGAATTTTATATTATGCCCATAGGAATGTCTAATCCTGCTTGCTACATATCCTCGTAGAGAGGATATTGCACAGGAAATTCGTTCAACTGAGCGTACCCCAACATCAATTCTTGGAATATTTTCTACGAGTAACGCTAGAACTGGAAAATGGCGTCTGTACGCTAGCAATAGTTTCCAAAAGAAAGAACAAAAAAGTTTCTTAAGAAAACCAATTTTTATTTTGATAACTCATCATAAATAAGAGTAGAATATTTAAATCATAAATATAAATGAATACGATCTTACTATTAATGAGAAAATTAAGTAACTCGTGATAATCTATAGACAGTGATATTCACATTGTTTGACTTGTGGCTCATATTCCAAATTTAGATTCTAATCAATTTGTTGTTACTCGTTGAATGCATTGACTTCGAAAATCCCTCGTGGTATATAGTACAAAATTTCAAAATTGAAGTTCAGGGAATGTATGAATATTGTTTGTTTTGTATGTCTCGTAAATACACACACAGAGGTTGTATTTTTTATCTCTAAGTCACAAGTTCAATATACAAGATGCGTTTATTATGGATATATTGCAGTTCGTTACTAATAGGATATTATGATTAAAAGATATGATAAATCCTTATTTCCTTATGATAAAATGTATATAAAAAACTAGAGAGAAATTTAAGATTTGAATCGTAGAATTTTTGAAGTGAAAACTTCTTTAGCGGCTTTGGGCACTTTTTGGTAGGGGAAAATCTTATGGGTTCGCGTCACCGACATGCTCTAACTGGCGCATGCGCAGTGTGCTGTTCGCCTTAAGACACTTTTTGGATGGGTGAAATCTCGTGCGTTCGCGTCACCGACATGCTTATAGCAGTATATCTGTAGTTATACAGCTGACGTATAGTGTTGTGTATATCTTATAAGTGAAATTGAATGGATTTAGTGAAAAGTTCAATGTGTATATACTGTGCATTGCTCGTTGCGATTCCGAGAATGGGCAATGCATAATAATGGTTGCCGTTTATAATTCGCCTTGAAAATCTGAGACAGATACAACAATTTTTATTCAAAAAATTGATGATTTATACAAAAGAAGGTTCTGAAATACTCGAAAAAAGATTTGGCGAAAAATATGATAATGTACCGATGATTTTAAGTGAAGACTTCAATATTAACTTTGCAGATGATAAAAATCTATTACTAATTGAATTTCTAAATGAAACACTTAATTTAAATATGTCTAATGATCGAAAACTCAGTACTACAAAATATAAAACGATGATCGATGCGGTTTTTACGCGATACTTAGATAAATTTGAATCAAACATTTTCCTTTCTTACTTTAGTTACCATAAGCCTATTGTATCTTTTTTAGAACAAAATGAAATAATTGAAAGTACAAAAAGTCTAAGTATTGTTGAAATTAATGATGACAATGATGCAAACAATCAAAATAGTGTTAAAAATCAAGTACATTGAAATTTAAGTAAATACAAATACTATCCATAAATAATATGATTGCATATTAATTGTTATTTCAATTGAATTGTATTTATATTTTGTCATGATCTTGTACAGCTCGTAATATATTTGAATAATAAAAAAACCATATAAACATGCATTTAATTGTTGCTCGGAGTGTCAATGAATGTGAAAACCAGATTGATTGATTCACACATTATGAAATTTCAAATTTTAATACTAAAAGTTCTAAGTTTTCACTTCTATCGGCAGCCTTCATAACTGCCAATTTTTTTTCAAGTAAATGTTAATAATAAAATAGAAATAAATAAACATTTGAACAATTTCAATAGCAAAAATACTGCTTTTAAATCAGAGGTCTAAAAGTATAAATATATTATTTATTAAAAAATATAAGAAAAGGAAAACAAAGGACACATTACGACTTTTCATCTCTTAAATTTAACTGTGGGTTAAATGAACATTATTTGAAAAATCCCTCTTGTTCAACATAATAAGTTATATATTATATTAGAATTCCCCCTTCATCTTTACCTTTCATATTCTTATGTTCTGAGTCAAATATAAAGTAATACATCATGTACTTTTGTAAACGTTCATTCCGGCGTATTACGTTCCCCTTTAATTTCAAATTACATTTTTAAAGTTTTAGGTATATATGTACAACACGAATCTTTTTTTATGAAGAAATTTGAAATGTATAGGTGTAATGCTTTTATCTTTTGAAGTCTAGAAATGTGTGTGAATGGATAACAAAATCATCGACTGTTATTAAACCTACCATAATTAAAAAATCATTTAAAAAGTGTAGTGTATCTAACAATCTATTTGGAATACAAAGTGGATATTTATATAAAGTAACAGTTATGGTGAAAATGAGACACAATTCGACGACGCACATGAAGTTATAACGAAAGATCAATAAGACAATATTTTAATGTAGTTCAATGATGAAAGTTCAGAAGGTATGTCATTTCTTTTAAATAACTGTATTTAGATACATGTAGAAATCTTTTTTTTTTTATCCTTTCTCTATTTTTAAAAATATCATTTTCGTACGACCGTATAACTCTCAACCATAAATTTTGATTTTATATTTTGTTTTAAAGTATATTTTGCTTACACGCTGGAATAGACGCGTAGTTTTTTTATTAATAAGCAATAATTCAGATGCAACAGATACTTTCATTTTTTCCCTAAGATTTTTGATTTTGTGCGAATATATCTTAGTTAGTGTTTGGTAATTTATTTTTAATTAACAAAAAAAAAAATTTCCGTTAATTTTTATTTCAAAATTAACTTTTAAAATATATCAGTAAAGTTTTGTTGCTCCTAGTTAGTTACAAATGCAAAAAAATGTTTGATGTTAACATTTAAAGAAAATTTAAAATAATTACAAAATAATAGTCATCTCAAAATTTCCTTTGATTTGATTTTTTATTCTTTAGCTTTATTTCTCCTTTTGATTGTGCTTTACCATTAAATGCAGTAATAACAACTACTTCATTAAAATAATGAAGCAAACAATTATTCTGAGGAAGTGATAGTTGTAAAATAATATTTAGAAAACATTTAAAATGGGAAATTTGATGCTGTAATGTGTTTAGAAATAAACATCGCAAAATTGAAATTTGCCTTCATGACTAGTTCAACATGATACTCTCAGAAATTATTAAGCATTATCCAAATAGCTCAGCTTGCTCGGAGTTGAATGTTTCTTACAAATGAAAATGGAAATCAAGTTTTTTAAGAATATTTGTTAGTAAGGTACTTTAAAAAAAAATCTGTGCTTTACCTTATTTAAAAAATAAATTTAAAGTAATTTACAGTTTTTATTCATAAAAAAATACACATGAAAAATGACAACTTTCCTTTTATATGCAATGCGTAATACTATTTTTAATTCTATTCCAAAACTCAAAAATTAAAAAATCCTCAGCATTTTTTTAAAATTAAGATATTAATGCAATGAAATATTTTTGTGAAAATATTCAAGTCATTATTTTAGGTATTCCCACTTAAATATCTTTCTATTTCCTTTCACCAACGATGAAAAAATAAAATCCGATGTATTGTATTTCTTTCACGTCTGCTCTTTCCCATCAAAATCATTCAATGAAATAAAAATCGCAATTCAGAGTTCTGGAAACCGTCAATTCCAGTTTTAGGTGTCCCTCTTCCAGCAATCTTCTTCACTTTTCGCCGATTAGAATCGTAATTTAAGAGCTTAGTTTAATGGTAGGCTGTAGAAAACAGTTCTGTAGACTGTCTCGGCTGGAGATATTAAGCCCTTTTTACTGCTATACGATACATCCCATTATTTTGCATTTGTCTCATATCAATAACAATTGTACGTGCTGAAAACAGAATCACTCATGATTTCTATAATTGCTACGACTGGAAAATGACTTTGAAATGGATCTTCATAAAACGTTTTGATATCTTCGAGGGAAACTCCTTTGATGTAATCGTTATCAATTTTCGTATTGTCTGTCATATTATTCCATAACGAGTATTAACCCTCTTTATGAAGAAATAATGTTCATGTTAGTTCCAGCATATGTATGCATAATATTCCTTAGGATTCCAAGGGGTTTTAAATTACTTCTGGGTAGTATCATGTTACTATGTATTAGTAATCACGATACTGTGAAACTGAAATAATGTTTGGGAACTAGTTTTTCTTTGGGTGTTATTTAAAAAGTGTTTCATTTATGTGTTTCTCAAACAGTTCAAAAAATAATCTCGAGTAAAATTGAATTATCATGTTTTGTAAAAATGTTTTGCGTGAGTTGTAAAATAACTTTTTTTCTTTTGTTTTATAAGTAATAATTTACCTTAAAATTAGGCGTATAATGTGCCATTTTAACACAAAAGTAAGATCAAAATTTAAGGGTACGCGTTATACGCCGGGTATAAAAATAAGAGCCTTAATAATAATAATAAAAAAAAAAGATGAGCATAAAAAAATTAGACTGCTATATATTACGAAACACTGTTTCTTCGAAAAAAGAAAACATTCTTTCTAGAAGTATACTATTTTTTTTTCTAAAGCTTGGAATAATACCTCGAACAAATGACTTCAAAACATAAGAGCTTTAAACACGTACAATTCAGGTTTCTTCGTAAAAAGGGGAGCCAACGGTATACGGAAGTGCTTCTCAAAGTTTCAGTGTTTGCGACCCAACAATCAATCATAATTTTCATTGCGCCCCCCCCCCCCTCCCTACAATAACAATGCATTTAATTCAATTATACACTTTGTCGCTAAAGCTACAATACGACTTTAGCCACTTAAGTGCCCCCCGGCGTATATAAAAGTCTCCCTCAGTCGAAGCGTTAATTGCCCCGAGCGTGTATATACGTCTTTCCAAATTATGATCTTTACTGTGCACTGGTAGCTTTAAAATTATTCCGAAGGTGTTGGAATGCAATAAAAAGACCTTGAAAATGTTTGCGAAGGATTTATTTATTTCAGAGGATTTGCTTATTTATTCCTTTTCTTACCCCCCCCCCCCCCCAATACATCACATACGCACGCCTACGAGGTAGACGGTGGAATTCAGGAACGAATTTCGTAACTTTTAATCAGCAGTTAAGGGATTAAGTAATTATAAACCGTACAAATTATCAAGGTAAGTGTTAAATTTTGTATATAATTTTATATGTGACAAGCCCTTGGGATCACCAGTAATTATTAAGCTGTGTTTCTAACTTATTTTTATTATAAATTAATTATAAAATACATTGTGTGCAGTATTGATATATTTCTAAGTGTTTCATAACAGTGCAAATGCTTATTTTATTTTTTATTATGTTAGAATGTATTTTGTTTGTTTACTTTCAGTAAATAAATATATTTTTGTAAATAATACTTTTATTTTCGATTTTTCAATATGTTTGCGCCCCCCTCGTAGAGTTATCACGCCCCCTAAGGGGGCGCACCCCACAGTTTGAGAAACGCTGGTATACGGTGAATATACCTTAAAGGGAATCGCTACCCTTTGAACAATTATTTTTATTTATGTACTTAAAAATATATATTAGCATTTCATATAATGTTTCTATTCAAGAAAATGATACGAGATAAAATTTTTCACATACTACTCACACAATTTTAAAAATGTAAATTTTTTTAAAGAAAATTAGGAAAATTTTAAAATCTTATTCCTTTTGTAATTATTAATTTTTTGAACTGAATTTTTTTCTAATATTCTTAAGGATGTTCTAAACAACTTTAGGGATCGATTTTATGATAACTGTGCTAGTTTTGGAGAAAAGAAATGTTGATATACATACTAAAATTCAACGAAAAGCCAATATCTGCGATTAAAGTAGCCAATATATCTACATTTCAATTTTTTAAAAAAAAAATATGCAATTTACATCAAAATGGATTACTAATTTTTTAGGTGTTTCATACATAACACACAGGAAAAATGAAGTGATTGGTAAATAATTGTGAAGGTGTAGCATTTTGAATGCGCTAACGTATCGAAAAAATACAAACTGATAAAAATCACTTTAAAGTATATAGTTCTGAAAAAATAATTATAATAAGCTTAAATAAACTTAAAACACTACTTTAAGAGACATCAGTTATATATATTTTCTTTAAAATTATTGCATTTTCGTATTTTTTTCAACCCATACGTTTTTATAAATGATCAATTTTTAGAAAGTATTAATTGCGCAAGAAAATTGAAGAAAAATATTTAAAAATTTTTTTTTCTGTCATGACAGAGATTTTAGTTTTTTTTCCCCTTCACATAATGTTGAAGTATTATAATTGTATGAAAAGCATAAAGAATAAGAACTAAAGTTATGAAATTATTAATATAAAATGCCTTAATTCAAAAAATTTTACGCGCACACATTTCACAAATAAAAAAAAAGTTACTCTATTGTAATCTATCGGTAATATAACACCGTTTAACGTTCAGGTCACCCAAATTCTGCAGTTGTTCCAGAAATCATCAAAATGTGCATGAAATCGTTTTAGCCGATCATAAATTGAAGTTGCGTGAGACAGCAGAGAATTTAAAGGTATCGGAAGGCAGTGTATTTTCTATTTTGCACAATCATTTGTCATTGAAAAAGCTGTCTTTAAAGTGGGTGCCGCGTTTCTTCACTCACTTTTCAAAATCCAGAACGCATCGACGATTCAGAGCTTTTTTAGCTATTTAAGCAAAATAAACAGGATTTTTTACGTAGATATGTGACAGTGGATGAAACATGGATGCATTACTACACGCCTGATTCAAAAAGATCGTCAGCTGAGTGGACAGAAGCCAGTGAAAGGCGTCTAAAGCGACCAAAAACTCAAACGTCAGCTAGCAAGGTTATGGCGTCCGTATTTTGGAATGCTCATTTGATTTTGTTTTGACTACCTTGAAAAAGGCAAAACAGTTAATAGTGAATATTACATGGCGTTATTGGACCAACTGAATGAAAAAATAAAGAAAAAACGTCCTCAAAAGCAAAAGAAAAAGTACTGTTTCACCAAGACAAGTCCATGAAAACGATGGTCAAATTGATCGAATTGCACTTTGAATTACTTTCCCACTCACCGTACAGTCCAGATCTGGCCCTCAGTGACTACTGGCTGTTTGCATATCTTAAAAGAATGCTGCAGGGAAAGAGGTTCGGTACAAATGAAGAAGTGATTGCCGAAGTAGAAGCCTATTTTGAGAGCAAAGACAAATCGTTCTACGCAAAATGTATTAAAAAGTTAGAAGAGCACTGGGCTGCATGCATCACTCTTGAAGGGGAGTATCTTGATAAATAAAGTTCAATTTTGTAGAAAAGTTGTTGTTTTATTAGTTAGACCCGGGACTTATTAGGAGTTATGTTAGGAGTGATATGTTATGTAATAAATACTATAAAGCGTTAGGATTCCGATATTCATTTAGAAACACCCAGTATTACCAAATATACAAGAAAACTTGTGACGATTCTATCCACTCTCGACAAACCAACA
This sequence comes from Trichonephila clavata, assembly GCA_019973975.1. NCBI lineage: Eukaryota > Metazoa > Arthropoda > Arachnida > Araneae > Nephilidae > Trichonephila > Trichonephila clavata. The sequence goes on along the minus strand of BMAO01001375.1, from coordinate 216,108 downwards.
GTCCTATTGGAAAATTTCTGGTCTTTAATAAAAATTATTTTATTATAAAACTCTTCCTCGAATAAGAAAGCGTGAACATGCAAATTAGGACTACTATATAGAGTCTAGGCTTTCAGGTTAGAGAGAGAGATAGGATAGATTACTAGTGGAGTAGTGATTAATCAAATTGAATGCGAATCGCGGATATTTAATACTTGATAATTGAACTACTTAAAGGGACGAACTGTCACTGGAGATTGAATCTAGATTAAATAGCTAAGAAGTCAGAGCTATTGAATTGAGTAAGGATATTAAGTATTAAAGTCTGCTCATGTCTCGCGTACCTCGTTAATTGTCAGCATAGTTATTAATTGGATGCATCTCTTATCCTTAATCGATTGAATTTGAGTTGTGGTTAATATTGTGAATAAATTGAAGTTTTATTGATCATGTCTAGTTTTCCTTCCAATTCTCCTACACCTTTAAGCACGAAGGCGAGATCTTTATGAACTGTTTATTTCTAATATAATAAACTAGCTGTTACCCGCCCGCTTCGCTGGGTATTTCATGATGTTTTATAAATTTTCACTGCTTATATATATGTATAAATTATTGATATCTAAGTCCTAGCATTAAGAATTCGATTGTATTGAAAAACATACTTAGACCTGTAACTGTCACTTCTTGAAAAATAAAAAGGGCAGAACTCATCTAATTTGTATTTTCTAAAAATCTCTAAAATTGAAGTATAGAATGATGTTTGCTCTTTCGTAACCCAAAAACCAAGTGGATTCCCGCAAAACCAATTTTCGCGGTGGATCTCTACACCGTAAATTGAACATGCAAGCCAAATTTCAAGTCTAAATCAAACAGAAAAAAACAAAAGTTTTACTATCAATATTCCCGTAATCCCGTGTGTTGAGAGCCGTTTTCCAAAATAACCTCTCTTAGCGGATTTCAATTCAACAAAAGAAAAATGCAAACCAAATTTCATTATTATAGTCATTGTAGCTCGAAAAAAGAAATTTTTTTTGTGTCAAAACGTCCCAGTAACCCCTGCACCCCTCCGCAGAACTTGATTTACTTGAAATACATTCTTAGTGCATCCCTATTCAACAAAAGAAACATGCTTAAAAATTTCAAGTATATGGGTCTAACAATTAAAAACAGGAATATTTTTCTGTAACTCCTCTTGACCCCTCGCAACCATCCTTAGGGGTCAATTTTCGTTTTACTCTTTGTTAGAGGAATTATATTCCATGAAAGGAACATGCCTACCCATTTTCAAGCAGGATGATCAAATAGTTTAAAAATGGAAATATTTATCGATTACGCCTCTTAATCTCCCGAAATTAAACTTAGTAGTTGATATTCGCAAAACCCATTTTGTAGCGGTTCTCTACGAAAAGAATCTGCTTATCAAATTTCAAGACTGTACGTCTAATAGTTTAAAAATGGGGATAATTATCTATAACGCCACTTGAGCCCCCGCAACGCCACTTCGGTGTCTGTTTTCACAAAACCCATTTTGTAGTGGAATTGCACTCTATGAAAGGAATCTGCTCAGCAAAATTTGTGCGTCCAATAAATTAAAAATGCAAAAAAAAATTATCAATAACGCCCCTTGAACCTCCGCAACGCCACCTAGGGGTCTATTTTCACAAAACACATGTTGTAGTGTATCTCTATCCTATGAGAGGAATGTGCTCACCAAATTTCAAGACTGTGCGTCTAATAGTTTAAAAATAGAAATAATTACTTATATCTGCCTTTAACCCCCCGCAACACCCCTTGGGGGTCAATTTTCCCCAAACCCGTTTTGTAACGGATATGTACTCCATGAAAGAAACATTCCTACCAATTTTCAAGCAGGTAGGTCAAGTAGTTTAAAAACGAAAATATTTATCTATTACGCCACTTAATCCCCCGCAACGCCACTTAGAGGTCTGTTTTCACAAAACCTTCTTATAGCTGATCTCTACTCTATGAAAGAAATCTATTTATCAAATATAAAGACTGTGCGTCTAATAGTTTAAAAATGGAAATAATTATCTATAACGCCCCTTAAGTCCCGCAACGCCACTTGGGGGCAATTTTCACGAAACCCATTTTGTATCGTATCTCTACCCTATGAGAGGAATCTACTTACTACGTTTCAAGACTGTACGTCTAATAGTTAAAAAATTGGAATTTATAACGCCCCTTAAACCCCCCACCCCCGCAACACCCCTTGGGGGTCAATTTTTTAAAAACCCATTTTGTAGCGGATATTTACTCCATGAAAGAAACTTACCTACCAATTTTCAAGCAGGTAGGTGAAGTAGTTTAAAAACGGATATATTTATCTATTACGCCGCTTAATCCCCCGCAACGCCACTTAGAAGTCTGTTTTCACAAAACCCGTTTTGTAACTGCTCATTATTCTACGAAAGGAATCTATTTATCAAATTTAAAGACAGTGCGTCAAATAGTTTAAAAATGAAAATAATTATCTATAACGCCCCCTAAGTCCCTGCAACGCCACTTGGGGGACGATTTTCACCAAACTCATTTTGTAGTGGATCTCTACTGTATGAAAGGAATCTGCTAACCCAATTTCAAAATTGTACATTGAGTAGTTTAAACATGGAAACAATTATTTATAACGCCCCTTAACCCCTTAACGCCCCTTGCGTTTCGTATTTCGGAAAATCCGTTCTTAGCTGATGTCTACTCTATGAAAGGAACATGTCTACCAAATTTCAAGTCTGTAGGTTGAATAGTTCCAGAGATATCGTGATTAGTCAGTCAGTCAGTCAGTCAGTGAGTGAGTCGCTTTTCTCCTTTATATATATAGATAAAAGAATAAAAAGCATATAAACTAAGCATTGATGTGAATGATGAGTCTCGCGTGTTTTTTAAAGTTCGTTAATGAAAATTTTCGATACAAACAATCGTAAAAAGACACACTCAGTTGTGTATAATCAATTTTTTACTTAAAAAAATTGCTCATAGCACTAAACCCGTACTAAAGAAAATAGCTTCCGTACAATTTCCCGTGATTCAAGATACACTGTTCGTATGAGAGAATTTCTGAAGTCAAAATTTTTAGAATCACCTTTTACTATTTTATTTTCAGTTCGTCACTATTTGTGTGTTCTTTGAGTTTCTATTTTAAATTTGATTATTTCTTTTAAAATAAAATTTGATCTAAAAACCAACTTGGTATATTCGTACCTACAAAATTTTTGTAGCTTTCACTATCGTACTAAATGGGCTTTCATGGAATTAGTAATGGAAACCGTGAAATATATATATGAATGTGAACCTCATGGATTACGATACTTACGGTTAAAGCTTATTCCATCTTCACAGCTGACCATAGAGTCTTCTGGGAAAAACTCGGAGATGTCCGAGGATATATTTGGCAATTAAACTGTGTGTGAAGGGGATCATCCTTCAACAAGTTTTTCATCCTCTTTCTACAGCTAAAAGCTTCTTTATCTGGTAACGAGTGTTTTGTCAAATAAAGGCAGACAAATTCGACCTATCAGGTTATTTTTCTTAAAGTATTATTTCTGTTGCACCACCATTGAATGAATTTTTGCTAAAAATATCTGTTTTATAGGTAAGGATGTGATTACAGTAAACTCTTGTATTATAAATGTATTTAGCTAAGCATATTTTTGTCATTAAATGGCTTTTGTTTTTAAATGATAAATTATTTCTTAAAACTTAATTTTTCATGGTGTTTTTAAAGAATTGCTTTCCCGTCTGAGATATTGGTACACAAGCCTTTTGATATTTTCTTTAAAAAATGTCATAAAGATTTAAAGGTTACATTTGTTAAATAATGCTTATTTTTTCTTCTTATTTCTACATTTTTTAAAAAAATTCATTCCACAATAGCTCTTATATGAAATTTGAAATACTAAATAATATATTTTTTTTACCATGGAGATAAGTTCAAGTAATGTTATTTAATTTTATACAATTTCTCATAAAAATACTTTGATGGGTAGTTTGAATTAACTTTGTCCAACAATATGAGATAAAAATTACTATTCTGCAGTAATTTTCCTTTTTTAAATTTAAAATGATGCTCTAAATATATTAAAAAATCGGTAATAAATTGATAAATCTTCAAACATTTAAAAATTAAAAATGTTTTTAAGCATTAAAAGAAGCTTTACAAAAATTATTTTTTTGTAACATTATGCAAAAAAGTTTTATTTTGAGGTAAAAAAATATGAATGAATTCATCTATAATTCAATGAATCGGGAGTAGGGAGTGACATTTTGCTGGAAATCAGTATGTTTGCGTTTTCGCGGTACAGCAAACAATTTCAGCATATCAAAGAAAACGTCGGAATTAACTGATGACTCAGAGATAAAAAAAAACCTCTCCTGAAACATTAAATGCTGTTTCAGTTACTGAATACGATTTTCAGAAGAAATTGGTCCTAAATACTGTACAATTAAGAACACAAATTGTTTTTCACTATATGCCGCCATTTTGTCTGTAAAAAAAAACTTCTACGCTATTATTTATAAAAATTAGAGCAAATAATTTAATGTTGCTTATTTGGCAAGTTAAAAAACGTTTTAAAGATAATTTTCTTTCAGCCTTTCTATTCGAATGTGTGAGTTAGAAACAATTATTAATGTAAACTAAATAAATTTTTAAGAGTCTAAGGAATGAATTTAAATTCATGCATTTAAAATCATGGCAACATTTTACAGATGCACATTTGGTTAAGTGTTTACATTCTGATTCGGTACCGATTTTCTATCGATAAAAGCATTTTGAGATTTTCCTCTCTGGAATTTTTAGATATAGTTCCGCGTACAAACTCGGATTAATTATGTGAAAATATTTCTGTTTTTGACACTTTCTAAACATGTTTGCTTATTATTATTATTTGAATTTCGTAGAGAATTTGATAAAACCCAAAAATAATATAACAGCTGATGAAAGTATTCGAATGCTAACAATATTACAAACGAAAACTCATTTTGAGTTTATAGAATTTTTATCAACAAGTTTTGCACTTTCAATATAAATGCTAATACGTATAAACACTCGTAAGGCGGTTGAATTTTAAAATTTAGCTTCAATTTCAAAAATTGGGCTAAAATATACTAGTATAAATATAGAGCTCTACGTAAGTTACAGAGCTGTATATTTATATCATCATAGTCATTATTAAGATGTTATAAATTTGAGTTAAATGTATACATTATGGAATATACATTCATAAATTACGAGAAAAAATCGCTTGTGAAGTTGCTTAGATTAAGAAAAATAGTAGGCGATAAAAACTGATCATAATTGGAGAGGAATTTGAACTGAATTTAGCTGTTATCTTTGTTATAGTGAATGGTGATAATTCAGATAATAAAAACATTGAAAACTTGATATCTGATTTTATTATAACTTATTTTGTTACTTAAATATAGCTTACCTCCTTTAATATGCTTATTTTTTTATTAAAAAAATTGTTTTATATTATTTTATTTTTTAACCCAAACTGGAAATAAAAGCAATATTTGTTAATATCAGTTAAGATTTAAAAAAATCATATATTGAAAGAATAATATTAAAAAAATCATTTAAAAGGATTGGAAACAAAAAATATAACTAAAACCGGGCTGTTTATTTATTTCGTAATTGTATGCCTTAAATTTTATACTTTAATAAAGGATCTTATAATCTTAATTTTTTATATTGCCCTTTTTATTAGTTTTCATCTTAATATATTTCTTTACTGTTTCATCTTTTTATTCATCATGAATATGCAAATGAATTTGTTTTCTACAAAAAAAGAAACCAATTCTCTTAAAGCAAATATTATCTTAAACAATCATATAAATAAACATGAATAAATTATATGAACTCTAAAAAGTGATATGCTAATGAAGCAAATTTCAGAAACGCAGATAAAGATTTATTAATTAATAATTGTCTTTATCTCCACTGTCGTTCTGAAAAATGAAAATAATGTACTGATATTTGAGAACTGTATAAAGAAATTACTCGAAACCATATATTTTGTTTACTTATAATTTTACTATCCAAATGTTTTGGTTAATTTCATTTTTTGCTACATGCGTAACTTATTTTATTAACTTTGTTTTTATATTTCTCTATTTTTTTAGTGAGGTTATAGTACTATTTGAATAAAAAGAATAAAGAAACATGTATGTATATTTTGAGTTACTACAGAGTTTAATATATACAAAAAGCATTGAAAATTACTTAACTTAGTTGCATAAATTAAAAATGCCTGTTTCTAAGAAATTAAATTAATCATAAAACAGATACTATAACAACAGAGCTATCATTTGTCTATAAATGAATTTATACTTTTAAAAATGCGTGTTTATTATTTGTATACAATGTACGGAAATTTGAAACTAATAGCTATGACAATTACATGCCTCGTCTAAAATTGTTAATTATGAGTTATTTACTTTTCAGTTACTTAAATTATAGTTTTTTGGTTTTAAAATGATTATAATTTTTGAATTATTTCATAAATTTCAGAATTTGATAGGAGTTTTTTTTTAAATGGGGAATATTTATGTTTTAATAGGATTTTTTTCCGAACTGGTATTTTAGAAATTATTTAAGAGCATATGCGTGTTATGTTTTTCTAATACAGAATTTGCTCAAAATTTTATTATTTCAAACATAATGGATGATCACTCTTTCTTTCTTAAAAGGAATTTATTCACCCCAGGTGACAGCAGATCTAGAAAAAAAATATCTTCTTTCTCTCGCCAAAAAAAAAAAAAAAAAAAAAAAAAACCTTTTATAAAAAGCTATGTTTTCAAGAGCCTTTCCCAAGCAAAGTATTCTATTGTAGTTCTCCATGTCATGTTTTCTTAAACATTAAAAAACAGCACACAATACTTGCTTTAAAAATATTCTTTACATCATAACTTCTTTTGTTAGACTTTCAGCAAAAGGTGGCTGAAATAATTTCAAACTTCATGACTTCCTTTTATTTTCTCTTGACGCAGAAAATTTTTCTTCAAAAAAAGGATGAAGTCAAAGCACAATGCGTCGGTTTCCCCGATACCTTCGACTGATGTTTCACCTACCTTATCTTTGTGTCCAGCCATACTCTTATCAGACAGTGAACTCATGGGCCATTTCGTCTAATACCCATGGCAGAAGATACTGACAACAACCGCCTAGGGGCAAACTGCTTTACAGAATGTTTTGCGTTCAAGAGCCTCCATTTTGCTGCATCTGTAACATTTTCTTTCTCCTCTGTCATATTGTTACACAGCTCAAAAAGTTTGAGAGATTTGTTCAGAATGGAAGTTTTATGCTGCGCGTGAGCTTTTCCGTTTCTTCTATCTGTCTGTTAGAATACCTTTAAATTCTTTTTCGTTCATTTACAACTGCTTAACTTTATGCATTTGAACTCCAATTTGCATGTGTAAAACTTTTTGGTATTTTTGCAGTTTGTTTGAAGGTGAAATGAAATCGTAAACATTTTAGAATGAGATAAAAGTACAGCTTTTAAGTTTTGGAAAAGTATTTAAACACAAAATCTTAAGCGAAACTATTTTTATCACAGTTTATGAAATAAGTTTAGAAAATTGCAGGGAAGCTTTTTTAAAACATGCAGTGAGGTTTAAGTATAGTAAGCATGTGGAGATACAAAAGCCTGCATTTGAAAATTTGAAATGAAATGTGTTTTACACTTTCTATATACATTTTTGCAAAACGAATTTTAAAAGTTTTTCTTTTTTTTCTTTTAAAATTCCTGTAACAATTTTGTAAGATTTTCTCATCAAAATATTAACGAACTCTGCCTTGTTCATTGTTATAGAATTTTTTTTTCTTCTACTCCCTTAAACATGTATTGAAAAAATTTTCCAACTATTGAAATGAAGCACATAAAACACCTTTAAGTGTGAGTATTTAATTAAGTTCCATAAAACCATAAATCTAGCGAAATATTTTATTATTTACAAGCTACTACGAAGGATTTTGATTTAGAAAACACAAAAACCTAAGATATATTTTTTGATTGAAAAATACTGTTAGTAATTAATTATCATTGATGAACAAATATTCTGACTGTACTATTTTTAATGTCTTTCTTCTGTTAAATTATTTAATACTGTTCGCTATTTATTTCAAATAAATTTTTTCCCCCGAAATGTATTCATTTATTAAAAATGTTCCTTGCGATTAAATTTTATTTGAAATTCGTGACATTTTAAAATTATAATTTTATTTTGAAATAAAAAAATATGCCACATAAATTTATATAATTATGGTAATAAATTTCGAAATTTCAAAAATGAAGCAAAAATAAAATAAAATGTAAAAATAATACCAAATTTTTATCCTATCTATCGATCAAAACTCGTATGAATTCTTTACCTTACATTTAAGTATGAGAAGTTATTTTATAAAAGCTTTATTTTAAATTTTAAATCAAAAGACTTAATTCAAATAAATACATATTAAAAACGGTGAAATATTTGAAAAAGTTAAAAGTTAAAAATAATTAATTTTTAAAATTGAGTATGATGCAAACGCATGCTACAAATGCTCTTGTGTATGCTCATGGCACTCTAACAACAATTAGAAATTTTAGCATTTAGTGTGCTAAGCCATCTTAAACACTATTCGGATAATTGCTTTCAGTAAATTAAATTAAAATACGAAGAAAAAGATACACAAACACATCTATATATGTGAATATCTTTTTCTTCAATAATATACGTATAACGAAAGAATGATGGTATGTATTAAATAAATCCTACAACTAGTATATAAAATTCTGAAAATTAAAACCTGAAACATGAGACTTAATAAAACACATGAATGTCAATAGGCTGAAAATGCACAATTATTATGTTTTCTAAATGTTTCCTAAAGCCGTCATAATTTTGAGACTGCGATATAAGGTTCAGCATTGATATATATTTAAAATATTGATTAATAGGTTTATTCAATTTTTAAAGTAACACATCTCAAGCAGGAAAAGTCTTTTTTTCTCAGTAATCCAATGGTTAAAATCACGAAGCTCTTGTTTGTTAATAGTTATTGCAATATGAGAGTTTGAGATCGAATTCTCTGAATATTTATGTATTATTGACAGTGCTGTTAATTTTATTTATATTTTCAAGACTTAACTTTGGTGCTGAAATAAACAGATTGATATACTAATCTGGATACAGCTTAGATTGCTTTTAGTCATGGCTTAAAATTACTAGTTCTCTTAAAAAGATATCGATCATAACTCATAATGATATTACGACATCAGAAAAGGTTTTTAACAATAACAACAACAAAAACACACACACATTCATTTTTACAGAAAAATTATTTTATTTCTTTGCTATGACAACACATATTTTTGCTGTCGTAATTCCGTCCCCACAAGCAAGGTGTTTTTTTTCTTCATTTTTTAAAAATAATGTAAAAAAATATTTTTTTAATCTAAAACAGATCTTTTTTTAAATATAAACGTCATAATTGTGTGTACCATGATGATAATAGGAATGTTTTCCTAGACCTCAGTATTTTTATTTGTATTTTTGAAGTTTTTTTAAGCAGAGAATTTTACTACATTCTTTTTTTACACTGATGAGTTACATTAAATAATGTTTCATTAATCAGAGTCCTACAATATTTGTAATAATTTTCACCGATTTCATTTTATTGATACTTCTCAATTTGAAAAATTAAAAACTTTTAAAATAGTTTAAGTCTGGTTACGCAATATTTTCGCTCATTGAATAACAATGACTGAGTAGAAATGATCGTATTATTTTTACAATATCGAATAACAACTTTCAGGATGGAAAACATTTCTTGTTAAAAGTATTTATCTCAGAAAAGAAACTCTCTAAAAAGGAAATTCTTCCAGACATTAGTTGTATTAATCATTTACTCAGCCGGTTGAAAAAAACAACAACCAATACACTTATTTCTGTAATTATGGTTGAAGGAACAATTATACGAATGAAAACATTTCATCTAATGAACATGTGTGTAGAAAATATTTCTTATTTTACCACCTTTATATATATATATATATATGCATCGCCATTTCAAGAAAGATTGAATATTGCTTAGGAAACAATAAATGTCATTATTCACAAGGCTTAAGAGTTTTGTAAAAAGAAAATTATAGAGTAATAAAAAGCAATATACTCTATGGGAAAAGAACCACTTGCTGAATAATCTTTTAACATTTATTTTCTATATCTGTGAAAAAATTCTTTACTGAGATAATTAAGAGAGCAGAAGAAAATTAATCAAAAAATAAAGAAGAAACTTCATTTTAAAAATGTATTTAAAGTGTGCTTTATTTAAAATATCTGAAAAAAACATATAATTTCCCCTTAATGTGGATATATTCTTCAAGTAATCTCTTCCTAACGATGTATTTGTGAATAGAATATTTTCTTCATATAATCCAATACATGAAAAAAAATCTGTAATATCATTCCTGTGTATAAAAATATCGAAATATTAATGACCATGAAGATAAATTCCTTCCCACACAGCTTCTAACTGCATATAAGTAGCTTTAAAAATAGAATTTATATCAGATTGGATACAAATTTATTGATAAGACTGAATGGGTTCTTTATTTGGAGCCGGTCTTCTTGTCATCGCAAATATTTTCTCTTCAGCCGTTATAAATGCAAACGCCGAATCAAGTCTTCCAAGTCATAACTCAGTTTCCTATTCTCCCATCTTGTTTTTTTATTTCCCATTCAGAATTTACGAAGCTAAAAGACGAACAATTTTTTGGTATATAAATTCGATTTTATTTGCCAATACTCCGTGATTTATGATAAAATTGTATGTGAATTATTAGTTTAGCTTAGATATTTTAACTGTTATCATGTGCATTGATCACCCAGTTAGAAGCACTTTTATTTTGGAATGTTCTTATATTTTGTTCCTTGAAATAAAGTTATAAATAAATAACAAACTTCGTTAGTTTTCATTGTTTTTTAAAGAAAGGGTGAATTTTATTCTGTTATTGAATTTAAGTTGAAAAAAGAAAGTCCAAAACGGAAGCCTTTATTTTGAAATTTCTTATGATTTATTTTATTTTATTTATTTTTTTTTGAATAATTTAACTTTGAAATTAATTTTCAAAGCAAAATGTGAGTATTTTTTGTTTAATTAATACATAAAATTTATTATATAAAACTTTTATTATCAGCCAATTTATTCTTTGTTACATTATAATCAGGAGATAAATAAGATAATTAATTTTCCAATGCCATATTCGATAGGAAAAGTCAAATTTTCGTGTTATCAATAAGTATTTCATAACTTTATACACTCTACATAGTAATTATGTTTTTAAAGTTACTTTTCCATAAATGTTCTGTCATGTATAATCAAAATCACAACATTTTTAATTTTAATCTCTTCTTTTAAGTGCTAATTTCTAAATGAGACCAAACTGCACACAGGAACTATGTAAGATCATTTATAACTCATTCACCAAATCTCTAAGAACTTCTGTTGATGATCAAGCGTAAATAACTTGTAAATCTAAATTTCGGTAACAATAGAACACCAAGAAAGAGTTAACAGAAAAGATATAAACCTCGGTGTAGACGCAGCCCACTGTTATGCAAATAAAACAAAATACGTAACTGTGTCACTCTCTGTGAGTATGAAATAAGGGAAAGAACTGGAAAATTCCTCAATAATCGAGTAGCTGTTGTAATGAGGAAAACATATTAGAGGGAGCTATTTATCTTTGTGGAGGAAACGTGTCTTAGCACAGATGCCAGGGCATTGGCAACAAATGCAATTTCAACAAACAGATTGTTAGATTGATTCATGAATTACCTAAGAGGCTGAGCTCATTCAAAGAGATTTAAAGCTGTTACACGATCACCATTCCGACAACAGCCTGCTGATTGGCATTTATTTTATCTTACCAAAATTTACAGATTGGACCTTAAATCGTATCGCAAGTGGCGGCCACCAATATGCGTCCATATTACGACCATTGTGGCAAAGGTATTTGAAAGTAGAGAATGTACCATGTTCGAGGATGCTACTGTAGCCAGAAGGTCGTCACCACGAATGGACAGACACATCTACCTGCAAGCGATAATTCACTTCCACTGCTGTTGTAGAATAAGTAAGACATCCTACATGCTCCGAATTTGATTAGAGCCATTATCTGCCGATTGTATTCATGAAGTCCTCAAGAAGATTACCACTGAAACATTTCACCAAAACATGCTTTTGAAATTGTCCTTGTTTTTATTTGTATGTACAACGGAATGGCACAAAGTGATGTTCTCCGACGAGTCATATCTCTGTTTCATCAACTATTGTCACCAAGTACAAATCTGGCATTGACGTGTAACAGGTCCAATTTGATCGTGAATGCAGAATTCTACGGTGCAAGAAAACACTACATCTTGTTTGGCGATGCTATAGTGTAGGGTTACCGGTCATCACCTATTAATCATAACCGGTATTGGAGTCACTATGTGAAATGAATATGTGGATGACGTGCTGCTGCCGTTAACATTTCCCTTTCTTCAGGGCGTAACTATTCAGGGCGTTATCCTGCTCTTTATTTATAAAAGCAGGATAAACCATGTCCACATATGGTATACTATAACCAACACGTTTTTCAAGATTATTTCTCTGAAATCCTCGCAGATATTGAAAATTCGATTATATTTAATACACAGCTACTTTTACTATTCCACATACTTTTTTTAGAAGTTCTAGAGTTTGTGGTGCGGATCACAACAATAAATACACTTAATTCCTCATTTAAAAAGTTGATAATATACTCTTCACATTTTTTAATACAACTAATTTCTTTAATAAATCTAGTCTAAAAAAGAATAACTAGAAGAAAATAGACAATTTTTAATTAAAAAGTTAATTGAAATAATGAAAGTTAATAGCTATTTGAAGTTTAGTTGCATGAGTGATATAATATAAAGAAAAAAAATTATATTCAGTTTAACTGAATAAGATTTTCAAAATCTAATCATTCTATTAAAGAGGTCTTTGAATTTATATATCTTGAAAACTATCGCTTAAACTGTTTGAAAACATTAAATAGTCAAATACCCTTTTCAAATAGTCAGTGAAGTATTAAAAGGCAATTGGAAGAAATTTATGTTATCAGTCTGTGAAAATGAATTTTCTAGTAGAATACTATTTGGGAATAATGAAAAGGTCTTACTAGAAAAGTGTCCTTTTTTTTATAAAACAGACTCATCGTTCGGAAAAAATTATCTTTCCAATCAAAATTGAAATTAAATTAAATTATTCTTTGCATTTAAAGTACACTGCTGGCCACCGTAAATGCAACACCCTGAAGAAAGCACGCAAATAACATGAAATTTACAACATGCATTAGCGGAGGTGAGATATGCAAATTATTAGAATTTCAGCGCAGACACACATCACGCACGCCTGTGGTGCCACCTCAAAGCGCTATTTAAGGCTTGGAGATTTCGACGATTTCAAGTTCGGCAATTGTGTTTCTCTTGTGGTTTTTTCAAAAAACGATCAGTTATGTCTCGTAGAAAACAGCGATCAGCTTTTGATCAAGTATCCGAGTTCGACAGAGGAAGGATAGTGGCCTACCGAGATTGTGGATTATCCTTCAAGGAAATCGGTAGTTGTGTTGGACGAAACCAAACAATTGTAATGCGGATATGTGACCGTTGGATTCAGGAGGGCACGACAAACCAGCGTGGTCGATCGCATCCACCTCAGTGCATCACTTCACGCGAGGACAGGCAAATTGTGCTCATGGCAGTGACGAATCGCTCAGTCACATCATGAACCATAGCACGCACATTGAGTCTGTAACGCATTATTCAATGTCTGCGTGTACCATTCGACGCCGTTTACAGCAAAGTGGTCTGTCCGCAAGACGTCCATTGCTTGGTCTATCCTTGACGCAGAACCACAGACGTCTCCGCCGACAATGGTGTGATTAAAGAAGGATGTGGGCGGCAGAATGGAATGAAGTTTTCTTTACAGACGAGTCACGCATCTGTCTGCAACACCACGATGGTCGGATTCGAGTCTGGAGACACCGTGGAGAGAGGATGCTGAACAGCTGCGTTATGCACTGCCACAGTGGTCCTGCACCGGGTATTATGGTATGGGGTGGTATTGGATATCACTCTCGCACTCCTCTAGTACGCATTGCCGGTACTTTAAACAGCGAGCGCTACATCTCCGAGGTGTTGGAGCCAGTTGTCCTTCCTTACCTTCAGGGCTTGGCCACAGCCATATTTCAACAGTATAATGCGCGACTACACGCGGCACTCATTGTCCAAAGGTTCTTCGTCAATCACCAGATTGAATTGCTTCCCTGGCCGACTCGCTCTCCGGATCTTTAAACGATAGAAAACATGCGGTCCATGGTTGCTCAACGATTGACCCATATTACACCCCCAGCTGCCACACCAGATCAACTTTGACAACGTGTGGAAGCTGCTTGGTCTGCTGTACCCCAAGAACACATCCAAAGTATCTTTGAATCAATGCCGAGGCGTGTGGCAGCGGTGATCTCCAACAATGGTGGCTACTTTGACTACTGATTCTGGCAGGAACTACATTTCACAGAAGTCTATAAATTTAATCATTTGATACTTGGTCAACATGATATCTACAAAATAAATTTTTTTGTGCTATCTCTTGTCTTTCTTGGTGTTGCATTTACGGTGGCCAGCAGTGTAAAATTTGAATTTTCAGAAGTCTGAAATGCAAAAAAGTTATGATAAACTTAATTACTTCTAATACTTGTATTTGATGTTATTCAACGTAAAGAATATTTAGGTTATTTTTAAACACGAAAAAAAATATTCACAAATTACCAGTGTAAATAAATTTTTTTTTAAAAATCCAATTATCGGTATATCTGACCTCGTATGACCGGGAATGCAGCCTATTATACATATAAGAATATGTCTACATCATATTACAGGTATTAGAATAGTGGTTGGTGAATAAAAGTAATTTAACTTAATTGTTAAAAATTACGTTTGACATTATGCACAATTAAAAATAAATTAATCGAACATATAAAATAATCTTCAACAGTAAAAATTTGATTTCCTGTTTCTTGTCATGTTAAGATGTAAATTAAATGGCAAATTTTTTTTATTAGCCAATAGATTGACTTTTACAAAAAAAAAAAAAAAAAAAAAAAAAAAAAAAAAAAAAAAAAAAACGAGGATTTTATTTTTACTTTCAACCAATTTTAATGCAATTTAAATTTTAGAAAAAGATTATTCATAACCTGTCTTATTTTAATAATTAATTCTTATCAATATTATTAATTTAAGCAGAATTTATATTGGATCAGTATTATGCGAATTACTCTCTATTTTACACTATTTCAACATCGTATTTATCAGTTTATTTGGCCTCCCAATAACCAAATATCTTTATTCTTATTCTACTACATAATCAGAATGCTAAGCTGTCTAACACAAATTTGCATATATATTTGTTAATGTATTTATTTTATTTCTTTGTTTTATAAATTTTTGTTAGATTTATTTGATTTACATTAATGCTATACGAAAACTGTGTTACTTATATTACGAAAGAAAATAAAGAAAAATTTTCTGATTATCATTATTCAATCATTAATGTATTTAAGAATAACTGAGTGTTTGTATGAAAATAAAAAAAAAACTAAAAGAATTTGTTGTAATATTCGCGTAGTACAAGTTAAGAATTATCAAATTGCTTATTACTCTAATTTAAGGCAAAATATTTACATTTATATGATGTTGCTAATTTTTTTAAAGTATGATCATGTTCATAAATTTTTTTGTTAAAATAGTACTATAGTTTTATATTAAGAAAATAATTTAAAAAATCAAGCATTAAAACAACTGTTATAACGTTTCGAGCAATTTGCTTGCATGATATAATTAGTCCCTATTTATATATAAAATAGCATAGATCATACTACAAGTTTTTTGCCAATAAAATTCAGCAAACAGAGAAAAACGAGCTATTTCTAGAATAATAGCCTACATAGGCTGATTTTAACTTATTTTATGCAGCAAACCGCGTTTGCTTTGCAATGAAATTTCATATTCGTAGTATCACTAAAAATACAGCAATTTTACACATGCATTATTTATATAGTATATATATATATATATATATATATATATATATATATATATATGCACAAATACACCCAGTTTGTGTAAAACATTGCTAATTATTAATAAATACAGATTGTTTGCAAATTAACAACTTGAAGAAATTGTATTCTGCATTAGATATATGTAAAAGAAATCATTCGTTAAAAAAGTTAAAAACCCTAAATTTTTCGTTAAGACTAAATTAAATAAGTCGAAATTAATCTGAGATAACATTTTTTTTTCATCAGAAAAATATTCTAATTACAGAGTTGCTCAGTTGTTTGTGCAGTACCTTGTTACAATTGCATAGTAAATACTTAATTATTCTATTTAACAAGCCATGTTGCTCTAAGAATAACATCATCTAAAAAATTCTTGAGCTAAAGTAACAAAATAACTCTTGGAAATAAATGAAAAACTTGAGATTCAGATTTCCTGCCGGTATTTTCTCACAGAAAATTTGACTTCCTCTTTTTTTCATATTTTTCCGGTGCATCTCGTTCTTTCGTTTCTTTCAAGAATTTTTCTTTCTTTTTTCTCTTTATTGGAGGTAGCTCGGTAGCTCCGGAAGTCAAAATATAAAATTAGTATTTGCATAACTTGCAATCCAGTGAATTTTGGAGAAGAAAGACAATCCAATGAGAGTATTGTGTTTCAATATTTTTTGCCAAGTGCTGTGTACATACATTATGCTTCAAAAAGTTTTTTTCATTTCTTACAAAGACTTAAGAATTCAGCCAGGTTTAAATAATTTTATTTTTTTAAGAAAGAAAACTTTTATTCTTAGATTTCCAGTAGTATAATTTTTTTCTACTTGTATTTGTTAGATAGAAGTGTTGTGTTATTTTGCTAATAAATGACTTATAGTTCTTTATCATGCGCATTCATCAAAATGCTTTTTCTTGTATATTTTCAGCTTAACATACATGCAATCGCACAGAAATTTTAATTCTTATGTAAGTAAGTACAAATCAATCTTAATCATTATACAGGATGCATAGGACTCTGAGAATACTTGCGGTCGGAGAAAGCTACGGATAAGCGAATAAATTCAAAGTATAGTAAAGCGACTATACCTGACATAATGCAAACGATAACAGTGTTCCTAGTGGTGAAATTTGGAAGGAAGGCATTGAAAATCGAAAAAGAAGAAAGAGAGAGAGAGAGAGCAAAATTTTCCGTTAGGAAGCTCTATAGCGCATCAATTAATTATTCCGAAACAACATTTGGTTTAATGGAAAAGGTAAACTGTCTCCTGCATATCCAAAAAAAAAAAAATGCAAAAACCAATGCTTTTCATTTTGTGTAAACATTAACCATAGGTATAAGAAAAACACCCCATTTCTTGCATAAAATACGTACTTACGTCAATACAGTTTGATAGCATCACACATAAAAAACGTAAAGGCAAACTTTCCAAAGTGATAACAAGCTAATGTCGAATATCTTCGAAGATTTCGGCGTTGCTCATGATACACATTTGTATTCGCTCTAGAAATTCTCATGCTCATTTCCCATTTCTTAGCATCAAAGGTATAACATTATTCCAAGAATTTGTTATGCGACGACGTAGATTCAGCAGATATGTGTGTGAAGTTACGTAAACCTTATCTTCTATGTAATCCCAGAGAAATAACACCTCCAAAGTGCAGTTCGGTGATCATTGAGGCCATTGAACACTACCACCCTAACCAATAATTTGCTGTCCAAAACACTTTTTTGAAAGCTTAAAACGGGACCCAGCAGTCTGGTGTGCAGGGACAGTCATGTTGGAACCACAAGGACCGTAATGTGGACTGGAATGTATCATCAAAAAAGTCAAACAAGAATGTCTGTTCGTTTGATGTATATAAAAAATTCTGGTGCGTGTGTGTGGTGCTATAAAATAATAAATCTGGAGTCCGAGAATTGTCTTTTTCCTGGATTTATTGGTAACAAAATCTTTCAAGGATAAACTTGTGACGGATCTATACGCGTTTCTACTAATTTCTTCTTTTTTCCTTAAAACAAAATATTTATTTCTACCAACCTTCATCGAGAAACCAAACTTGATTTATGTAAATGAGAAATATTATATAAATTCGGGTTTCGCGAGTTGAAGGAGAGTGAAGTCGGAGGTCAAGTGAAGTTAAGTGAAGTAAAGTGAAGCAAGTGATCTGTTAACACGTAGCTGTTGACAAGCTGAAGTTGATGCGTTTGATGTACGTAAGCAGAAGTGGTAGCGAAGATTGAAAAGCAGTGGAATTAAAGATTACAGAACGTAGAGCCATCGTCATTTGATCAAGCTAAAGAAAGTGCCTGAAGTTTCCCGTGAAGGATCAAAAGCATTAAGGATTCAGCTATCGTAATTTGATTAAGTAAAAGTTGATTATTAGTGTGCCAAGTAGTTTTAAATGAGCGTATTTAAGCTGTCTTAGATTCAGTTGAGGTTCTGTAATATTATCCCCGCATTTGAGTATCTCACTTCTGCACTCTACCATTGTTTATATACCTTAATTAGAATTGTGTTGTGTCTCTGTTTCATAATCTTTAATAAGAATTAATAAATCAAATTAGATTGGAATAATGCTTGTGGATCATTTAGTTCCTCCTACACATCTAGCCGGATTTACAGATAGACATGAGGGTTCGAATGTAAGGGGTAACCAGAAGTTACCACAAACTTAAAAATCTTTAACAAATTAAACAATTGTTAGACTGGAATACTTAGAGAGAATAAACTCTAATATTCGAGATAAAAATCCTAGTAAACAATGGCACCTGGTACGCCGAAGCCAAGAACAAGATAAAGACTTAAAATATACGAGTAAACAACAGCAAATCTCTTTAATGCGGAAACCAAGTTCAAGAGTCACTGAGGCAGAATCCGTTACATATGGTTCTGTGGACGTGGGATCTGAGCGTGGTGTCAAACTACGCTCCACCCACTCAGACCACCTGGTCCATTATTCACAACAATGTACCTTCGTAGAACACAGGTCCCACTAAGCGATTTTTCCAGATACCACAACGCACTTTAATGAACCAGCACTTACGAGGGATTTTTCGTAGTCCAGTGGTGAGCATTACGTTGGTTTAGTAATCTAGTACATTGAAATAGAGCTTCGTCTGACCAAACAATGTTGAACAAAACATTTCAGTTGGATAAAAATCTTATCCTTTTTAGGTATACTGGTAACCATTTATCTTATCCATGTGAATTAATTGTCGTTTTACTAATTAATTCATTTCTAAATAATTGGAAATATTTCTCTATCTCTTTCGACTTTTAGAAGACCTATCTTGCAAATTTCCAGGAGTATTGCTGTCTTTTGTATTAGGTCAGCAGCAAACGCTTTTCTATTTCGTGACCTTACTTGCATAGTGCAGCTCTCTTCTTTCGCAAGTATTATCAGGTTAAAGTAAGGTGATCAGATTGTAACATTGTTTAACACACTATTGATAGAGGGGGAGGTCATGATTAAAAATTTGGTCTAAAATTCGATTTACACGGTTTCATAAATGTGTAAATAGAAATAAGAATATATTTTAATAACAATATTTTCCACATCTACGGGCAACAAGTCAGCAGCTGTTTGAATGGTGTTATGTTTTATCTGTGCCGTAACACCAATAATGCTTTGATTAAGGGTTTTGTTTAATTTATATATAAAAAAAAGATATTTGTACCTCTTCTCGTTTTTTTCCCTTAAATTTGCGTTCGTGTTGTCTGCATAATATGCAATCACTTTATGTTTTAAATTTTTTTTCAAAATATTAATAATGGAACAAAAATTATTTCAGAAGTTTTGCCCGGGAAAGAAACGAAATCTACAATTCAAATTTTTGTTCGAGATTCCGAATAAAAAAAACAATAATGGATGGAAATAACTTTATATGATTTTATGGAACTTTTTTTTTAGATGAGCAATCTCGATTATAAGTTCTCTACATATATTTGTTATTATTAAAGTTTAACATTATAAAACTAACAAAGTTAACATAAGACTCATGTTGTGGAGAAAAATCCTCATGGCCGCCAAAAATCGAATATTTCCTTTCTGTTCACCTGCCGTGGCCTAGCTTGTCGTGCATTCTTTCCAAAAATTGGAACTTTTTTAAGCTCTGCGAGATGCGGAACAAATTGTTAAAAATCGGGACTGTCCCGCCAAAAGCTGGATGTCTGGTCACCTTAAAAGACCCTTTAACCATTAAAGGGACTTTTCTATACATCCTGTATAGCAGTGGTCTTCAAACTATGTTTCATGGAACTCTGGGGTTTCAGGAGGCATACCCAGGGGCTCCACGATTCACAATAAAAAAATCAAAAATAAACTTATAAATGTGTATGCAAAATGGATTCATGTTCTCTAAAATGTTTGTATACCCACAAGAAGTTAAAAAATGATTCCTATCATTAAGAAGCTGAAAATTTTATTCATACATAACTTTATTTTGCAATACTTTTTAAACTTTTATCATAATATAATAAAGGAATATTAAACATTTTATTTATACATATTATTTACTACTAGTTGAAACGTGTTTAAATCTCTTCTACCCTGTGCCCCAGCTAAAGGTGTGGGAGGAATTAAAGGATCATACGGCATGATGAATTCCAAATATTTTATTTATCATTATAATCAACTCAGACATGAATAACACTTTAAATAAGATAATTCAGTAAAAGAGCGCTTCGCGAGAGAGACGAGATTCGCGTTTGGGGAGAATATGTTCAATACTGCGGCTCTTCTCTCCTTTAATATTACTTTACACAGAGCTTACGTATTTAATGACCGCACTATTAGTTTAACACTCTAAACATCAATTTAATTTAAGGTCACAGTACCTGAACTCATGCAGTCTTCTATTTAATTCATTTTGACTAACACTTCTGGGTTGTAGTCTTTAACAAGGACTTAAGCCAATTCTGGTAAGATTCACCTTGTAACGAACTTATCACGTCTTGTTATCTAAACTTCTGGCTTTCTTACTTTTTGTTTACGTATTCTTTTCACTGCCAATTCAATAAATATTTATTATTCACTTCACTTCTAATCCACTCACAATACACTAACCCTCAAACTTAAGAAGAAGGAATATATATATTACACTTAATTTGCACATCACGTTTTCTTCTTTTAGGAGAAGATTGGTTAAAATTGCTGGCTCAAAAGAATACCCAAAAGGAGTTGTTAGTTGAAGGTTGCGTGTATATCCGTCACATAGTGAATATTTTATTGTTTTCTATCCTGAGTTCTACGAGATAATTTTATACTTGTTCATATAGTCTTGCAAAACTAAATAGTTTTCTAATGAAAAATGCACTTTTTTATATTTGTGGAGAAATATCTACAGCATATTAATAGAATCTATCTTAAAAATCTAAGTTTAAGCAAGAAAAAATCCTAAATTTTATGTTGCAAATTCATGTAAAATACACAATATTTATCACACAAGTGTAAACATTTAAATTCCATTCAGAACAATGAGTGCAAGTGAAAAATACTTCTTAACGTGAGTGGCTACAAAAACAAAGTATAGAAACAAATGAAACTCAGAATATGTAAAATGATTACAGTTATTCTTAATAGACCTAGGCTCGACAGTTTGTGTGAATAAATGGAAGCCCATATCCCAGTTACTAAACATAATGCATGGGTAGGTGACACTTGGATTCCAGATAAACATTATTGATGAATAAATTATATTAAAAGTAAATTAAAATTTTTTAATAATGCAATATTTGTAATTGCCTTTTCATTGATTACTTTAAATATTATTTTAAGATATATTCTTCTAGTGTGCGTGTGAAATAAGGTTTAACAAAAATACTTTCTAGTTCTAGGGGTTCCACAAAATCACCTTCTTGTTCTAGGGGTTACGTGAGTTGAAAAAGTTTGAAGACTACTGCTGTATAGTAAGTAGGTAAGAAGATTTCTTTTTAATTTCAATTAACTTTCAGAAAATTTAGCTATATAAAATAAAAAGGAAATTCGATTAAATAAAGTTAAGGCTTAAAATAAAAAATAAAATAAGAGTGGAAGGGTAGTAATATTTTTAATTACTTCCTTTAAAACGAAACGAAGCTATACTAGCCCAGTGGTTTTGGCAATCTTTGATAATGGTGATCTATTATGATGATGTTATAATACCGTAGAGGTCTTAACGGCTATCGTGGCCACGGTAGCCGAGTGGTCTAGGTATCGGATCGTGGCTAGCATGTCATGAGTTCAATCCCAGTACCACTGAAGACCCACTGTGTAGGGGAGCAATGCGCTAAAACTGTCGAGAACTCAAACGTCCTCCCGTTGGTGTGGTAGTTAGGAGAGGGGGTGCCAGCTCAGGTGTCGTCCCGTCACTTGACCATGGTTCAAAATTACTCGGACCGTCCCTAAAAGCCCTCGTGTAGCTAAACAGTGGGACGTTAATATTCACTTAACGGCTATCTTCAAGAACTCTTTCAGTTGAGTCCTAATTACACAAAGCAGTCTTTTGAATGATAGGGGCACCTGCACGTGAGCTGAAATTGTGCCTTAAAATCATTTTCTGCAATGGGTATTAGGAGGAAAAATTACCAGGTTAGATTCTATTCTCGTCACGAAAGAGAAGCTTAAAAATTGCAGAGCTGTCACCAAAAGTCTTGAAATTCATGTAAAAAAAATATGAAACCTTCCTGATTAAAAACACTTTCCATCTATTGCTAATTTTTACATTAAAGAATTTTTCATTCATTCGTTAAAAACTATAAGATTTTTATATCAATTATGAATACTGTGAATGTATTGTTAAGTATTGTAATTATAAAGAGTGTATTCTTAAGTTATGTATAGAAACTTATTTAGTATATAAAATATAACTTACAAAAGTTAACTATGTTTTACAAACAATGTTAATAAATTTATAATTAAAGAATTTCAGTAATTAAAATTGCAATATATATCAAATCAAATAATTGAATTTTATAAAACTGTTTTTTTTAAAAGAAATTATTGTAAAAACAATTGTATTTGTTACCGTTTGTTATTAAAGTAAGTTTTGAACAAACTTTTATATAACAGTAAGAGGTTTGGAATTTCTGAATTAGTATATATATATATAAATCAGTTAAATTTTGTAAAGGAAATTTTGAAGTCATATCTTTAATGTGAAGAAAAATCTTTTGAAAAGTTAAAAGTCTACTTTAAAGTGTAGAAAGTACACTGCTAAAAAAAATTACGGAAGCACATGGATTTAACGAAATTGCGCAATTATTTCTTCTGTTAACTAACCTAAAACAAAACTTTCATACTCTATAATGTTGCGGAAAGCAGAATAAAACAATCCATTTACAAATCAACGTACATGGGATCACACACTAGAAAAAGGAAATATAAGTACAGAAATCGCGATTTCATAGAAGACTTTGTTTTTCGTTATATCCCAGTGGTTCATTCTTTCAAGTATCTTTTTGAGAAAAGGGGACTGGAAAATGTCCCAAAAACGTTATTTACAGGAATCCATGACATGGTCTACCATCGGGAGACTGAAATTCGGGCAAGCACAAAGAACTGTAGCGGATGCTGTTGAAGTAGTAATTAAGACTGTGGAATCGACTCTAACCAACAGGTCATGGTCGACGTCAGCCAGGACGAGATCATTTACGGATTACCACCGCAAATAAGGACCGATATATCCTGTAAAAAGTTCATCGAGGCAGAACAAGTAATATGATGCGGATAAAAAACAGGTCAAACAATCCGAAATGGACTTTATACGGGTGGTCTGTATGCAAATAAGCCACTGGTGTATATTCCATTGACCACAAGACACTGTGCTACCCGAAGAAAACGGGATGATCAACATCGAGATTGGATGCAAAAGCGATAGGAGCTAAGTGCTGTTTACAGCGAGTTCCAGATTCAGAGCTTAGGGTGTTCTTGCAAAGGACACTTGAAATAACCTTATATTCTTTTAGGAGAGATAGCATTACTGACTAGGTGTTTTGATGGGTTGGTCTGCTATCAGTATAGGTGGACGTACTGACTTACATATTTATGCGGAACAACAATTTGAGGGCTCTAAGGAATACAAACGAGATCTTAAGACCACATGTCGTACCTTACGCTGCAGCCATTGATGATTCCTTTCACTTAATGCAGGAAACTGCCAGAAATCATACAGCTCATCCTGTGGAGAACTTTCTTAAAATTGAAACAATACATCGCATGGAGTGGCCAGCATGTTGTCCTCATCTAAATCTTATTCAGCATGATTGGGACTCATTGGAACGAAGGATTCAGCGAGATCACTTCTTTCGCTTACTGTCCGGTACGTGGAAATTACACTCCTTGAGGAGTGAAACAGTATATCCCAAAGTCTCATCGATAACCTCATCGTATCCATGCTAAACAGATGTATGGTAGTCTTAGCACACCATATTAAACATCATGTATTAATTCTAAGCAATCAGTTTTTTCGTCATTAACATGTAACGAAATTGTTGGCCTGAAGTATCATTTCAAGCTCTTTGTACCATTTTACTCAAAGAGAATTAAAGTTCCCATACAATTGTTTTTTGCTTTTTTTTTTATGCATTGAGCTTTAAGCTTTGTTACACTTGTATTCTCTATTCTATGCCCATGCATGGCTATCGTGCAAAGGTTTCTTCACTTTTTTTTTCTTGCTTTCCTAATTTTTTTGAGCAGTGTATTTTTTTTCAGGGGGTTGGGGGGATTTTTAAAAAAATATATTTAATAGAAAGGGATTGAATAGAGTGTCTTTCATAGCTTGTATTTTATAGACTTAGAAATACAAAAGAGTTATATAAAAACTAAAATTACTAAATTATAATTTCAATAAAACTTTCAGTTCTCGCTCGTAATATTTCTTATTAGTTTAAAGAAAAATGTAATATTTTATTTATAATACATAGTTCGAAAAATTAACATAACTTCATAACTGCTTCCTCAAACGCATGTCATTCTAAATAAACCTTAGTTTGGTGTAATAAAATTCTGAAGTTATTTTTATAATTTTTTTAATTACTCGTATTTTTTGTAATCTTTACGATGTGGATACAACTATGCTCCCACATTCACGTTAAAAATTTGCTTACTTCTTGATAAATAAAAGGATTTTAGACCTATTATAAAAAAAATATACTATACCATTAAAAAAATTCTTATACCAAAGTATATCAACATACATTTTTAGTGGAGGTTACCATTATGAATTGATTAGATTTTTTATTGAATAAACTGAATTTGAACATTAATAAATACGGACTGAATATTTTTAAAATAACGTTAACTTCATTCAGCTGAATTTTGTTAATGGAATTTTTTTATTCATTATTGTTTAAATTCCATTAGTTATATTAAATACGTAATTAAATTACGTAGATTAATGGTTCAGTAAGATATAAAATCACATGAAGACTATGAAAGAAAGATCAACAAAGAGAACGGTCTAATTTGGTGGTTCCTCTGTATTTCAAATCGAAAGCATATATAATAGCATATTAATGTGTGTGTGTGTGTCAATAAAACAATTATTTTCTGATTCTTTTTCTTTAATAAAAAAACACTTCTTCTGATAATCTGTAAAAATGTTATTGCATATTTGTTGAAGACACATAAAAACAAATTTACAAATTATTAAATCTTAAAATTAATTTGATAGCTCTTTTCTTAATATTTAAAAAGAAAAACTTGCTATATATGGCCGTTGTAAATTACCTTTTTCTTATAAAACTTAAACCACAGCCTAATACTTTTTCATAAAAGATTATGTGTTATTGTTAGTTTGAATGCCTTTTCAGTTTTCATCCAAATTTCAATGAACTGATTGTGCATTAACATCTCACTACAAAACATTATGAGGGTTAAAGATCTCATTTTTTTCATTCTCATTTCATCAAGTGACGAGAACGATTCCTCACTTTCCGAATTTTCGCACCATGCTAACGTGAGAGCTTTGAATCTCGACAGATTTTGTGGGCATCAGCTCAGCTATACGGCGGGTCATTAGTGCATGATCCACTGAAGAATTGACAGAAAAAAATGCCGGCCACGAGTTCACGACCAGGACCACTCGGCACCCATATCCAAATTTCCATGAAATCAAAGATGATAAATTGAATTCCGTGCAACATTTTTTGTTCTCCTTTGAACTTGTGACAGATCTATACGGTTATCCTTTTGGGCCATCATTTTTTCAACCAACTTTCTCCGAGATCAGGAAGCGTGATTATGCAAATTAAGTTTAATATATATATTCTGTATTCGCAAGTTTGAGAATTAGTGAAGTGAGAATAGATTGGATGTGAAGTGAAGAGATGAGAAGCGGAGTAAATCTACAGTGAACCGTACACGTAAACAGTGTACGAAGCGAGAAGTTGGAATATTAAGAAAGTGCTTGGTTTAACTGTTGGAGTCTTGTTAAAGTAAACGTAAGGATAAGAAGACTGCAAGAGTTCAGGTACTGTGATCTTATTTCAAGCAAAAGTTATAGAGTTAAATTATTAGCGCGGTCCTAAATTAAACAAGCTTTGTATAAGTTATTTTAAGGGTAGATTTGCATGATCGAATATATTATCCCCCCCCCCGCCATCTTGTCTCACCTTCGTGCTCTGACATCAAAATTATCTTATTTAGAGTATTATTTGTGTCTGAGTTGGATTTAAAGTTAAATAAATAATTGAAGTTTATCATGTCGTCTGATCATTTAGTTCCTCCCACACATCTAGCCGGGTCACAGGGAAGAAGGGATTTAAATTCCTTATAAACTTATCACGTTTTTATCTTTCTACTTTTTAAGAAAACACTTAAATTATATTTATTCCCGTTCGTCTAAAACAAATAAATGTTGTTTTATTTCTTAATATTGATTTGTGCAAAAAAAAAATTGATAATTATATTTCATTAAACGTATTTTAGTAAGTTTCAAAGAAAAAGAGTCCCTAAAATTATTCTATGTGTGTTTTAAGTAAATATATTCATTCCAACCACCATTTTTGAGCTAAAGGAATTGAAAGAAATATTTAAAAAGTTAAGTGGATAATGCAAAAGACATATTTATAAAAATAAATTTTTCCCGATACAAAACAACTTTAAAATTGGACTGATTTTATTAGTTTCTCTGTAAAAATGGGAAGAAGTGGAAACCAAATATGTGATCTTTTAAAAGGCACTTATGTTTCCACTTTGAAATCAACTCTTTTAAAACTGTACCGCGAACAAAATTGTAACTTGCATTTTGCAATAGCAGAGAAGGCTGTTTATTCACTAAGCTGTATAGCCTTCTAATATTTTGCATTGAGTTATATTCCATTTATTCTAGGAAGGAGATCAAAGGAAACTTAGAAAGCTTCTTGAAGGTTCAATTTATAAATGCATTCTTCAAAACTGATGATTTAAAATTGTTTTGGCTTTAAAACTCTGTAGTGGCTTGAACGGCTTTCATGAAAACAGTGCATTTCAAAATTTCGTCTTATAGAAATATTTACTACTAGGTATTTGATTTAGAATAACAGAAATTTTAAAAAAAATTGAATTTTAATTGGTATACTTATTGCAAGACTAATAATTTTTAAATAAAATTTAAAATATTTGTTTGCTTCATTAATATGGTTTTACAATTGAAAAAGAGTTATATTGAGAGTGACATCTTAATTTCCTGGTTAGATTGCTAATATGGTGGCATATTTTCTTGATTTCAACATACCATAAGTAGTTTTTATGATTTATCTAAAATTCATATGCAGTGTAGTGTTTATTATTTTCGTATGTGATTTTTGGTGATTTATCATGAATTAAAACTAACGAAATGCTATTTTTAAAATAGTAATGAATTAATATAATAAGTAATAAAATATTTGAGATAATTTAAAAGAAAAATGGCTCATGAGCATTATCTAATAAGAATAAGAAGAGTTGCAATGGTGGTATTTTACTTAGTTATAATTTCGATTTATTTTGTTACCTCTAGAGAATTGTGGAGCTTGCGTTTGTGCAGAAGTGTATTTATTACTATGTAAATATAATTGTTAAAAAACTTCTTTTTTGTGTTATTTGCGAAAAATGGTGAACTCTTATTTTTAAAATAAATAGTGATTAAAAAGTTCATAGTAATAAATAATTAAACTACCAAAAAGAAACATAATAATAAAAACTCGAGCACATCGTATTACTTAAAAAAATTCTTAAGATTTGTAAATAAAATGAATGCATAAAAAATGCTATCTGTTAAAAAAAAAAAGATAGAAAGAAAGGAAAACGTAAATATTGAGTAAATGCCTGTCTTAAAGAATCAGATTTTAAGCAAAATTATTGTAATCGCAATACACGTGAATAATAAAATATAATTTTTAAAAAAAATGAAAATGAAATTTTCTTCTTTTTGATACATAAAAAGTATTAAAGCTAGGTGAAAACCTGAAAATGAGAGATTGATTTATTAAATTAAATCTATATATTAAAGAATCGGAAAATCGCACTTATATTACTCTTGCATAATAATAGTTATATAAAAATATCAAAATGTCTGATTTTATATATGTTTTTAAATAAAAACTAAATAATACTAGTTAAATTAAATGAAAGTGATCGAATCATTTAAAATTAGTAGTATTAAATAAAGCTACAATTTTAAGTTTTGTTTTAATATCTCTGTGTCATATTTCTTACAAAAATATTTTCCTTGAAACAGCGAGTTTCATTTAATTATGGTTTTAGTTATTCATTTATTATAATTTCATATTTGATTATGAACTTTCCAGACTGGAATGATTTCGAATTTAATCGTGGTTTCTTGAAATGATACAATATTTTCAATTCTTAAATTACAAATTCGATTAAAAATAACTAACTTATTTCGATTACTAAAATGAAACTTGGTCATTTATTCCTTGAAAGAGAAAGTAGAATTTCATCATGAAACTTAGTTTGGAGGTTACTAATCTAATAAATTGTGCGAGGTTTTCTGTTTATCCCTATGTTAAATGTTCTGTTCTTAAAATTATATTTCTCCTTTTAAACTTCTGAAGGTTTGAAAAATAAGGAACTAATTAGTTCTTATTTATCTATGGATATATTATCTTATGTTGTATATTAAAAATGATGCAGCATGTTAGATAATATCTGACCAAGTTGATTCTTTAGAGAAATTATCAGTTCCCCAATTTTGGCGTGACCTTCTAAAGACATATCTTTTATTGAAATATTTTTCTTCGCGGCAAGGAATATAAACGAATTAATTAGGTGTGTTATTTTGAATGTTGAGTAAAACATTGCAGTTTTGATAGTTAATGTATCCGACTACCCTAAAATTGTGAATTTTGCCAAAAATTGACAATTTTTTTTAATTTTATTTTATGGCTCATCTTATTAACTTTATAAAAGTTTATTATTTTCTGTTCACTAGAACAAAAACTACAAGTATTTTAGTAAAAGCAGATGACATTACATTAAGCAAGATGTCATACTTTAAAACGCGTTTTGCTTGAAATGTGTTTTTTGAAAATGCTCAAACGGGGACAGCGATTGCTGAAAAAAATTTTGAAAATAATTAACTGAATTTTTGTGTGTGTTCTGTTTAATAGTAGGAAGTGTCTTAACTTTCAGATTTATCAATCAGTGTTTTATTACAAAATTTACAGTCACTTATGTTGATATAATCACTATTACTTTAAGCAATTTCATGTAATAACTAAGATAAAGTGCTCTAGGTTTTGTAAAAATTAAAATACCTCTTATCCTGAAGGTCATTTCAAAAATGAATAACATAACGCATCAGAATTGAAAATTTGTTTATAAACTTTTGGTTCAGAATGGGCCCCGTTTATGTTATTTTTTGTAAGTTTTTACCCATTTTTTCCCATTTTAGTAATAATAACTTCTTTTTCTCTTTTTAATTTTAGCATATTTTTCTTGAAATGTATAAACAAAAATAAAAACCATAAAAAAAATCTCCATACCTACACTTTTTTTTAAAAAAAAAGTTGTCGCAAGTAGTCGGATACCTTAAACATATCACAAAAGTAAGGTAAGTAACTTTCTAATTTTCCTAGATTACGTATTAGGAATACGTGAACATAATACATAAATACGCTGGATTTGCATAATATTAAATCTAAGAAAATGCCTGAAATTTTACATTTGAAACATTTTTATTTCATATTGAAAATATTTATTTAATATTCCTTGTTTTCCTCTAACATATCGATTTTATGTTGCAAGTTTTATTTATGAAAATTCCAAAAACCGAATTTTTAAAGGATTTTTAAGTCCTCTGTGAATTTGAATTCTTTAAAATATATATTTCGGATAAATGAGAAATATTCTGATTGAGAGACAAAATAAAAGCTTTATTTAAAAATTGAACTGCTTTAAACCTTTATTCAAAACTTAATTTGGAAACATTGATAATACTAATACCGTCTTAAAGTTCTTGATAAATATATGTTGAGTTGACTTTTCGACTCTGCCTTAGGCAATGCAGGTCGCGGTAGCCTAGTGGTTGTTGTCAAGAGCTCGAGCCCAAATACCAGAGAAAACGCGTCTTGCAGAGAAGCTGATGTGCATTAAATCTGGAAGCCTGAAAGCCCTCCTGTTAATGTGGCAATTTGGAGAGGGAGTGCCAGCAAATATATCGCTCTCATCATTTCACTGAGGTACAGAATTAAGATGTGTTTATCGCCAGTAGTTCACGTGTTGCTTGAAAGTGCGACATTTATAAACATTCAGGGGAATGTTAAAAGAAACTAAAATTGCAAGCGTAATAAATTTCCATAAAATTTTATGTGGAAGCGTAATTTTTTTTAGAAAAATTTTCGGTGTAAACACATATACAAAATATACGTACATGCTATCTTAATCGAATATATTGATGCGTAGATCGGGAATTGTGGATTTTATGCTATTATTCTCAACGAGCAAAACAGATCTTTAACAGAGATGAAATTCATTGTAAAAAAAAAAGTCATTACATAAAATGTATATACAGGATTAAAATTTTCACAAAAAGTTCAAGATAGTTTTCAACCTTTTTCAACACTCAGGCACAATTATCAAGTTTAAAAATACAAGTACGAACCCTAAAATTTATCCGCACACACACACACACACGCGCGCGCGCACGCAAGCAACCACCTTCAAATGAACTTTTCAACAACAGAAGTAATACTGACTCAATTTATTCCTCAAGCCACCGCTACGCCACAGATCGTGCTGTTATAGATTTATCCATTAATTTCCAAAAGCATCCATATAATTGCCAACATGATCGCCAAGTTGCCAAAAATGAGACCAACTTGGTTGCATCACCAATGTTTCACCAAGTTTCCATTGAAACGCCATTTTAACGCAAACGACGACGTTGCTTGCGAATTTTACAATTTTCCTCATAAAATAAATACAGCAGAACGTAATGTTAACGTATTAAAAATACAGAAGCAAACCATTTACACAATTTTAAGATGTAATTAAGTATTAATTACACAAAATTCGTAGCAATATCTTTGGTCCTACGTAATATTTTTTATTTTAATACGTATTCAATAATTAATAATATCATATTAAACACAAATAGAGACATATAATCTTTTTAAATAAGTACATTCACTATAAAAATATTTAGTTGATATATTAATTAAATATGTATAAGATTCCAGAAACATGTGTTCGTTAATGATTCACTTTATAAATCTCCTAAAATTTCATTGAATCAGCTGATTTCAAACGGATTTTAGCCACAAATGAATGTATAAAATTTTTAATTCCAATAAAACTCATATCAAGTAGACGAACTTAAAACTAGATGCTGTAATTAAATTTTTTGTAAAATTAGTTTTATTTTATGTTTATGCCTTAATTATTTTCAGTATTGTCCTTTTAATTTAATCTTAACAAAGTATATGTAGTATGACTAGTCATACTAAATAGAATAATAAATTTTGCCTCAATGTGGATTTAATGTATATATTTAGAATAATTTCAGATATCTAATCCTTCGTTATTGAGTATTATTCTTAAAAGTCTTAGCACTCTTAGTATGAAATCAGTTTTTTTTGCCTGAGGTTTATGTAAAATCATATAGTTTAGGTAAAATTCTTTGCATGCTTAAAAAACTCATCAGACTTTCTCTATCACGCACAATTTTTTTCCTAAAATGCGAACAATCTTCTTTCAAGTAATGTAGTTTTTATTAGTGATATTCACATATTTCTATTATTCACATCGTTGTAACAGCAGGTAAAGAAATAGTCACTGGAAGTTCACAGGTTCTGTACATTACACACACACGCACATGTACGAGTATATCTATCTATACATAATCATAATATTTATTATGATGGTCAAAATTTGTACATATTGTTAAGAAATAGACATGTTTTTATTTAAAACGTCTTTTTGTGAAGAAACCGTATAATTTTTGAAGTGATAACTTCTTTAGGCGCGTTTTTCTGAAGAGTCAACTTAAATGAAGCGCCAGGTTCGGGTGAGTTACGGTCATTCGTTTCCAGTCGTAAATCGTGCTCGGGTCGGCAACGAGCGCTTAGTTTTAAATTGAAAACTTTTTAGGTGGGTTTTTTTTGTGTGTAAAAATTTAAAGCATACTTTTTCCCGTGAAATCTTATTTTCTTTATTTAAGTGTTACTGTCATGCAGCTCACTTCCACTCAACTCCAGCGAGTGAACTAGAGAAAAGCAAGCGATAAAAAATATTATTCTTATGTAGGCGATTGATGATAAGAAGTAACGAAACAGGATATATTTTTTTATTTAGTAGAACAAGCATTTAAGCACAAAAATGTGCCAAAAAAATAATATATGAAATTTTAATGAAATTAATTAGCGAGAAAGTCTTCAAAACTTTGGTTTGCATTAATTATGACAACAAAGAGTTTACAAAAAAATAAAAGCATTAATTGCGAAAAAGTACGAACCCTCTCTTTTTGTATTCTTAGAGATTTTGAGAAAAGAAATTGGCTCTCAAAGCATAGGTTTACCTATCCTTACATAACATACGACGTTATATAAGTTATATAAACGGTACTATGCATTATCACAACGGTATTGATGACATTTTATAAAAGGAAACGTATGATTTCCAATTCAGCGATTACCTCACATGGGGAATGAGGGTGGGCAGTTATCTTGACCATGGTCGTCATGTATAAACATATATATTACATAAATACAATCTACATAGATATTTTACATATAAATATTTTTAGCGCGTTTTTCACGTAGTGGAGCAAAAGTGCTATTAGGACGCAAATTTCGTCTTCGTCTTCGTTCCATATTTTGTCGTACCTTTTTCTCAGCCAATAAGCAACCAATTGACCTCGGGTTTTCGGCATTTAGTCGCATTTGTGCCCTAGAGCCGAATCATATTTAATTTTTCCCATAGTTTTCCCGAATTTTCCTACAAATTTTCCTGAATTTCTCTAGTTTGCTTTTTTATAGTGCTGATACAGATTTGTGACATTATTTCTTTTCAGCTCAGTAGTAGTACATTTAGAGGAGTGGTACAGTACACTACTTTCTATTAGTAAAAAGTTCATTAGTTGCATTATTGTTAAATACAACATGTGAAAAACGCGCTAAAATTACTTGGCCATGCCAATGATTGATATCTTGTTTAAATAATTGGGCCAATTGAAATTTAAATCATATATACTCATACATAAATATATAAAAATGCATAATTATTTATAGTATCCGACTGGTTGCGACAACTTTTTTTTTAAAGAAAAGGAGATATGGGGATTTTTTTTGTTTTGTTATTTTTAGATTTGTTTAGGGCATTTTAAGAAAAATGTGCTAAAATTAAGAAGAGAAAAATAAATTATTATTACTAAAATGGGAAAAAAAGAGGTAAAAATTGATTAAAAAATAGTATTGTGGGAGACAGTATGCTTAATAAAAGAGGCGATGTTTTTGGATTATTACTTTCGTTTATTCATATGCTCGTTCACTGCTCTCGGAGGGACGCGTGTGCTGCCAGGGAAGTGTGAAAACGCACTGCATGCACTGGGCCGATGTATTTTTAAAAGCTAACGCATGCGCAGATTGCCTGCGTGAGCAAGCACCACTCGCAATCGCTGTAGGTCTCGCGCATGCGCAGATCGCAATGGAAAGCCCAAAAGAATGAGGAGTTTAGAAACTCTACAGAGTATCCCCCCAGAGAGCAGGCGAACGATAAATAATCACAGAACACAAATAAAACAACTGTTATATAAGAAAACAAAAAATACATACATATATACTACGTTATATAGTGTTCCAGATCTTTGGGAAATCTGGCATGTCTTCCACTTCTAGTTTTTTTTACAGTTTTCTCATTTGATTGAGATTCAGTTTTATTTACGTACGACATAGTTTTGTCTTTTGGATGTTGATCAGTTTTACCAGCTAGTTGTTTTGATATTCCAGTAAGAGGAATTTCATCGGTGTCATCCCAGACATAAGCTGGTTTTACCCAATCAATTGAAACTGCCTTCTTCTTTCCATTTATGAGGATAGTGAACACTTCTTCTGTTCGATGGATTACTTCATGAGGTCCTGTATAATTTTGTGATAGTGGTGGCTGTACACTATCAATTCTCAAAAAAACATGTGAACAGCTCTTTAAATTAGTTGGCACATACATAGAGTTCGAATGTGCAGATGTTGGTGTTGGTTGTAGTGCTCTCGTTTTTTCGCGTAAAAAGTAGACATAGGTTTGATTGCAGGTGGTGGTAATCTTGTCTGTGGAGAAAAGATCAGATGGCAATCTTAGAGTAGTTCCATAGACCAGTTCTGCACAAGTGGCATTGATATCCTTTTTTACAGCAGAACGCATGCCGAGTAGTACAATTGGAATAATTTCATTCCACTTCGAATTCTCCTGAGCTTTAATGGCACTCTTGAGATGACGGTGCAGCCTTTCAACAAGACCGTTGGCTTTTGGATGATAGGCACAGCAACGTATTCTTTTTGTGCCAAGAAGATTACTCAGCTCTCTAAAAAGGCTTGATTCGAAGTTTGTGCCTTGGTCTGTTGTTATAATAGTAGGACAACCAAAACGTGATATCCAAACGGATAGCAAAGCTCTGCATACGGTTTCTGTAGTCACATCAGCAGCTGGGATCACTTCCATCCATCTCGTAAGGCGGTCAACTACTGTCAGGCAGTAACTTTGATCATTAGAAGGTGGAAAGGGGCCAATGAAATCAATGTGAATTTGGGAAAATCTGGCATCAGGTAAAGCAAAGGTACCGATTGGTGCTTTAGTGTGCCTATGGATCTTGGATCTTTGGCAAGGATGACAAGAGTTAACCCATGCTTTAATATCGCGCCTAATGTTTGGCCACACAAAACGTTGAATTATTATTTTGATAGAGGCAGCAATTCCAGGATGTGAAGACCATGCAGGTGTTGGAAAAAATTTTTGCATTAATTCTTGGGAATGAAAGGTCGAGAAACATTGGTGGAAACATCACAAGTAAGAGTAATATCTTCCAGAGGAAAATATTGTTGCTTAAGTGTTAAAGATGTCGAGTTGGATTCCAGGAGTTGTTTAAGTTCTTCATCTACCAATTGGGCTGCGGCAATGTCCTTGTAATCGAAATAACTTGCTTTGGAAATAGAATCAATTTCGATCCGAGATAATGCAGCTGCTACCAAATTCTGAGTTCTAGGAACATGTTGTATGTTTGTAGAGAACTGGGAGATAAAATCCAAGTGTCTAAGTTGACGTGGACTACATTTGTCAGCTTTCTGTTGAAAAGCATAAATGAGAGGTTTCTGATCAGTGTAAATCACAAATTCTCTTCCTTCCAACATGTGACGAAATCTTTTGACCATTGTGTATATGGCCAGGAGTTCTCTGTAGTATGTAGACCAGTTCTTTTGGGATGCAGATAATTTCATGGATAAGAAAGCAAGTGGTTGTCAGACATTCTCATGATACTGAGCTAATGCACCACCGACAACAAAATCTGAGGCATTAAACCAAATCCTAAGAGGTGTATTTGGCATGGGGTGATGTAACAGAGTAGCATGTGCTAGGGCTTGCTTCACGGATTCAAAAGCTGTAGTAGCTTCGTCCGTCCATTTTAGCACTTCTTCAGGCTTGATTTTGACATTTCGTTTTGGACGTTTTTTATTCCTGATGCCTTTTAAAAAATTTACTAAAGGAGCAAGGATATGGGCAGCCTGTCTAATGAAACGTCTGTAGTAATTCAGCATTCCAAGAAAATGACGCAATTGAGTGATGGTGGTTGGTTGAGGAAATTTTAAAATTGCTTCCACTCTATCCTCTAAAGGTTTAATTCCAGAACTGCAAACTTGAAAACCAAGGATATTTAAGGTGGGTACTCCAAAAGTACATTTAGAAGGGTTTATAGACAGTCCATATTGATCCAACCGTTGAAAAAGCAACCGAAGATGTTGGATATGCTCGGCTTCAGATGATGATGCATCTAAAATGTCATCAATAAAAGCATAAACAAAATTCAATCCTCTTAAAACCTCATCAACAAAGCGTTGAAAAGGAGAGGCAGCATTACAATGGCCGAATTGCATTCGAGTACTCTCATACAATCCGAATGGGGTTATGATTGCAGTTTTATGTATATCCTCTTCATTTATGGGAATTTGGTGATGGGCTTTAACTAAATCTATATGTGAAAAAATATTTTTGCCATGTAGCTCTGAAGTGAAATCTAAAATGTTTGGGCGTTTAATGCACGATAGTCACCCACTGCTCTCCAATCATTAGAATCTTTTTTAGGTACTATGTGAAGAGGTGATGCGTAATTACTTTTAGATGGTCTAATATGGCCTAAATTTAACATGTGTTGGAATTCAGATTTGGCAATTTTTAAGCGATCAGGAGCTAAACGTCTTGTCTTAGCGAAAACAGGTGGACCAGATGTCTCGATAAAATGCTTAACGTTATGCTTTACCTCTTGTGAGAAAGAAGGTGGTTGAACAATATCTGGGAATTCCCTCAAAACATCATGAAAAATGCTCTCACCAGAAACGAGTTTAATGGAATGAACTTCAGGAGAAACAAGTTTACAATTTGCACTCAGTTTGGTTGCATTATCTATTAATTTTCGATTTCGAAGATCAGGAGAAATATTAAAATGGTACAGAAAATCAGCTCCAATGATTGGCACAGAAACAGATGCTATTAAGAAAGGCCATCTAAATACCCTTCTCAGATTTAAATCGAGAGTTAATAGTCTCTTACCGTAAACGTTGATAGGTGATGTATTAGCGGCTGATAGTTGCTGAATACTGTTGCCTTTCCTTTTCTCAGAAATCGAAGCTGGGAGAACACTGACGTCAGATCCGGTATCAATGAGAAAAACGATGTTGGATGATTTGTCTTTAATGAAAAGGCGACGTGAAATATGCGGCTGCGAGAAGGTAGTCCCAATTACTCCTCGCTGGGTTCGTTTTTTTTATAGCTGCAGGGTGAATTGCATCTCTTGGCCCTTTCTTGAAACTTCTTGTAATACCAACAAAACCCAGATTCCCTGGAATGGGAGAATGATCTATTGCGGGAACGATTTCACGAGTGAGAATTATTTCTTCGCTCTGGAGTCCTTTGACGCATTGTAAGATCGTCGATTCTTCTGTTCAGTCTCTCAATCTCTTGGAGGATACGGTTTTCGCTGGATGAAGCGATGGCGTTTGTCGAAAGTGAAACATTGGGAGTGCTCACTTCGAGGATTCTGTTCGGTGACTTCTACGGCTTTTTCGACGGTTATTGGCGTGATGGATACCAAGATAGTTTGCACTGAGGTCGGTAGCTGCTGAAGAAAAAGTTCCAACATCAGCTCCTTTGGAACGTTGTGCGAAGATGCACGCCTATTCCTTGTTCTGAGGAGTTCTGAAGGCTTCCTGTCTCCTAGTTCTTCGCCGGTTAACAGCTTCCGAATTTCTTGTTGTGATGACTCGCCGGTTCACTGGATCAGTTGAGCTTTAATGGCGCCATAGGGATCCGTTTCATCAGGGGTGATAATTAAATCGCTTACAATTGCGGCGGCTTCTGGTGGCAGGTTTGATACGATATAGTTGAACTTAGTGCATGTGTCTGTAATCGCTTTCGGTACTCCGAGGGCAAAAGTTCGTTCGCACGTGGAGAACTGAAGTTGTACGGAGGAATTTTAACAGCGGTGACTTCAGCCATTTTTCCGGTAAAATAAATTAATAGAAAGTCAAATGAAGGTAATTATTCGTGAATTTTCCAGGTCACCATTGTGGAAGACAGTATGCTTAATAAAAGAGGCGATGCTTTTGGATTATTACTTTCGTTTATTCATATGCTCGTTCACTGCTCTCGGAGGGACGCGTGTGCTGCCAGGGTAGTGTGAAAACGCAATACATGCACTGGGCCGCTGTATTTTTAAAAGCTAACGCATGCGCAGATTGCCTGCGCGAGCAAGCACTACTCGCAATCGCTGAAGGTCTCGCGCATGCGCAGATCGCAATGGAAAGCCCAAAAAAATGAGGAGTTTAGAAACTTTACAGTATAAACGTGGCCCATTTTGTACCAAAGGTTCATGAACAAATTTTCAATTTCTTCAATCTAATGTGTTGCTATGTTATTCAATTTTGAAATGACCTTCAGGATAAGTGATATTTTCTTTTTTACAAAAACTAGAGCACTTTATCTCGATCATTATATGAAATTGCTTAAATAAACAGTGATTATATTCACATAAGGGACTGTAAATTTTGTAATAAAACAGTGATTGATAAATCTGAAGGTTAAAACAATTCTACTATTATGCAGATCTTACAGAAAAAATTTCAATTAATTATGTTCAAAACTTTTTTAGCAATCTTTGACCCTGTTTGATTATTTTCAAAAAATCACATTTCGAGTAAAACGTGTTTTAAAGTATGACATTTTGCTTAAAGTAATGGCATCTGCTTTTACTAAAACACTTGTAGTTTTTGTTCTAATAAACAGAAAATGATAAACTTGGTATTTTTATAAAGCTAATAAGGTGGTCCATAGAATAAAATCATAAATAAATTGTCAATTTATGGCAAAATTCACAATTTTAGAGTAGTCGGATACCTTAAACATTTCTCTTTACAGAAAATGAATGAAATAAACAAATTCGCCGTTAAATGGGCAAGAAAAAGAAAATTTCTTAATGTCCTCAGCCGAAAATATCGTGAATGAAAATTTAGTGCATTTGAACAATTGGATTATCTAGTTCAGAATAAATTTTAAGTTTTCACTTCTATTGTGTGATCATAAGCGCACTCACGCTTTGTCTTTACTTTGAGAAATTTAAATTTAAGGGAGTGAAATGAATTACCACAGATTTTTTTTAGAAAATTTTTCATAAATTGCGTTGTGATGATAGTAAAAGAAAGAATAGGCAAGTCTTCAAGAAAAATGTTTCGTAATACTGAGTAGTAAATAAACTATCATCGATAACATCGATCGTGTTTCGAAAGAGATTCAGAAAAATAGAATACTTAGTGGTAATAAAAAGAATGCTGAAGATCGCAAAAGGGGATTATTTGGTATAGCCAGATTTTTCTTTGATGGCATTTTTCTTTTTAGCCTAAGGCGTCGGCGGGTTATATTTAGAGCTTAAGTATATTTTAGATATCTTCTTAAGCTAATAAAGGAAAAGAAGCTTAGCTTGTATTTCCGATTTATTTCTTAAGTTTGAGAAAAATCTGTTGCAGCGAAATCTTTCGAAATCAGTTCAAGGAATCTTTTATGGCAGATAGGAAAAAGGGGACCGGGGAAATTATTTAAAAGATTTTTTTTGTGTTGTTAATAGTTTCATTTTGTAAAAAAAAAGTACTTTTTATAGAGAAGTCTAAGTATTTAGTTTTTCTGAATTTTTAAGAGATGAAACATAGTGACAGCTATTTCTTTCTTAATATAATAAGTGTTTAATGATAATGAGGAAAAGTTGGTTTCTTGATATTTCTCACCCTGAATGTCTTCAATGAAAATAAGAAATATACATGAGAGTTAAATGAGATGAGTCAGAGTTTTTATACAAAAATAATTTGCAATTAGGAATAATACTTTTCAAATAAATAAAATTCTCTGTAAAAAATCAAGTTAATAAAATAATATATCAATATATTTTAACGTTTGATGGCCTTATTTTCAGAACCAATTGAAAACTTGCCAACTTTTACATCAAAACTACAAATAAAACCAAAGTACATTCATGCCTGTGTTAAACGCAATGTATAAAAGATATAATTTACGTGTTTCAAAGCTGAAAAATTGTGGCATTACAATTCAGTTTTTGAGGTTTCACACAAATTCATTAGAAAGTTATTTCTTTCGTTAAAGAAACTGACTTGTAGAGGTGTTGACGTCTAAACTCCTACCTGAAAAGCAATTCATAAAATAGATTTTTTAGCAATGATTTTTCAGATCATTTATGAAAAATGACAGTTTATATTGTCACTAGATTTTAAACTGTCAAGTTTTTAAATTATAGAACAATATGCTCTATATTAATCAATCGAAAATCGATTTACAATTTTCTCAAGATAGTAATCCTTTCCTAATTATACATCGTTCGAAAGGAAATAAAAATTGCTCTTCATTTACTGTTATTTTAGTCAAAAGCTTCTTAATTCTTACGAATATAGAAATGGACGGATATGATACATAACTGCTTTTCATAGTTTTATATTTTCGAAACAGGAAAACTGTATTTATAATTAGTATTAGCAAGATATTAAGTGCATTAAACAATATAGCATTTACTGTTATAATAATAGAATGTATGCAAGTCTTTTTTTTTAAAGATAAAAAAGTACTTTCATTTCGAAACTGATGGTACTCCAGTTTCAGCCATCTCGTTATCTTTAAAAGTGTTTTTTATATGTTTAGAATGAGAATTAAAGCATTTTAATTGCTACATTGCAACTTTCGAAGTGGTTAAAAAAAGCTTATAATGACTGTAATGAGGGGAAAAAAACAGGAATATATTTTTAAAAGTACAAAAAAAAAATTAATATCGAAATTAGCAGTTAGGCATAAGTTCCATATGTACCGCCTAGTATAATTTTTTCAAGGAAAATTAAAAATTTACCATCTTTTTTTTAAAAAAAAATACAGTACAAAGATTAGTTTTCATTTATTTTTTTATTCAAATTATTTATTAGATTATAGAAAGTTTACTAAAATTAATATTATTTCCCACTTTTATTCCATGGGAAACTCTCGAGTGCAAATTTTCTTCTTCATTCTTCAGATATTTTTAAAGAACATTCAACGGTAAACACAGAAGATCATACAGAGCCATTGAAAATTTTTTTAATGATAACTTGAAATTGTAAAAACAGTAACATGTGAGATAATCATTTATGTACATCTGATGAATTTAAAGTCAAAATGCATACAGATAGCAATTAGAAAGGAATTATCAAATGGTTATACAGTAAATCTTTTTATAATGTATGCAAAGATATCTAATTTTATAATTTCCAAATTTTTAGAATTGTCGTAAAAAATGAAAATGGATCACGTAATTTTATTATATGTCCCATTTCATTTGATTTGAAGTTTAAGAGAGCAATATTATTTTCATACAGACATTATTTTAAGGCGCATTTCCTTCTTAAAAATATTATTATTAAAAATTATAGTTTCTAAAATAATACTTTTCTTCCTCGATGAAGCTTTATCAAATTTTTCTGCACAAGTAAGATATTTTCATTATGAAATAGTAAAAAATAAATGAATTAAAATTATAGATTTTGTATATTAAATACCTCTACTAATGAAAAGTGCTTTAAATGGATATAATGTGATCTTTTAATAAAAATTAATTACATATATATGTATATTTTTGATCGAAAAACGAATTATATAGTTATTTTGATAAGTATCGAAATTTAATTTGAGAAATTGCGTTTGCATAAAAAAAATAAATCTCCTATAGAAAATGATTTTGTAAGATTTACCGATCAGCTCCTGTGAAATATTTAAAGGAAATGCTTTATAAGAACATTTTTAAAAATGAATTTTGATTGATTACGGGTAATGTAAAGAGAGAGAAAATGAAAGAAAACTTTTTCAAACAAAGAACTCTGATATTTCTCTTTCAAATTGTTGTCACGAAGTTTAATATGGTTTTACAAAGTATAAATTTTCAAGTTGATTTAGAGCAAATGTTCAATCTCAGCCATTTACTTAAATATATTTTATTCCACTCCATTATTGTTTTCTAACATAAAGGATTCAAAGTAATCAGTGTGTCATTGTCTAATATAATGAACTCTTTGATGAGTTTAGGAACTTTTTAAGGTAAAAAAAATATACGGTAAAATATAATTGAAAGCTTATTTCAAACCTTTTTTTCTTAGCTTTGTCTTGTATGTTGTTGTTAAATCTAGTAGCATTTGTATTTTCGCATAATAGACTATTCTAAACTTATATTAAAATAAGAAATATATGTCTCGGAAACATTTGCGATTCGAATTACTAAAAATTCTAGTGAAATACATCTACTAAAAACATCTTTTTATGCTATTAAGTAAATTGAACTTTTTTAATTACAATGGAATAATTAATAAAATGTTCAGTATTCTACATGTAAGAAATACAGAGAAATATAGTATTCTTTGGGATATTTAACGCAATGACTCATTCATCATAGAACTATTCCCTTTAGGCTGTCCAACGATGCCCTCAA
Source organism: Trichonephila clavata (assembly GCA_019973975.1). Lineage (NCBI taxonomy): Eukaryota > Metazoa > Arthropoda > Arachnida > Araneae > Nephilidae > Trichonephila > Trichonephila clavata. The sequence continues at coordinate 173,328 of BMAO01001375.1, read as the reverse complement.
AAACTAAGTTTTCGCTTTAATTTGATGCAGAAAAACCTGTTGAGTAGTTTTTATTTTTTGTAGTGATATATTTAGGTTAAATTGATTTTGGACTTCCAATGAGTGAGGATGAATTTGATACGGAAATTGAGAGATAGAGTGAGTCGCCTTCTCAGGTTTCTACATGTTCAAATGATTGTGGTTAAAATTATGAAGATTTGAGAGAATCGCACTCTAAAGCTCCAATAAGTAAAGGAATTTGAAAGTTCATAAAAGATTAGTATGTATTAAAAATTTTATTAAAATAATTAGCAAGCAGTTTTTATTAAAATTATTTCAAAAAGGGAAAGGGATATATGTATGTAATATTAATGCCATAAATGTGCGAATGAACTATATGAAATCTCCTTCGATAAATATATATATGATAAATTAAAATATTTAATTGGGAAAGTGTTTTAACTCAATTAAATTTTATTAAAAGTATAGTTTAAATTGAAACAAGATCTCTTTTGTAGTTGTGTATTTTATCCTGGGATACATATGAAAGACGAGAGATGGAAGAACAGAAACATACAATACAAACAAAAGAATATAGATATTGCAAACGATGATCCCAGCATTAAAACAGAAGGCGTACGCTGTTTTCTATTCGAGACAGGAATCCATTTCAGACACGAAAGTCTAACTTCTTCCGAAGATAAGCCCATGCTTTATTTTTGATTCGCAAACCCGAGTCCACTCATTTGCAAGCCGAGAGTCAAATTCATCATACTGGCTGGGCCGCACAAGATGTCTGTATGCCCGCGATTTAATATCAAATTGTATTTTATCCAACAGACAACTACTACACTTAAAATTTAATAGAGAGTGGAAAAATAATACCAATTCTATCATTACGAATATCTTAGGATTTATAAATAACATGTATCGTAGTGCTTCGAATATTTAATGTACAATTAAATCTATTTAAGAGATCGAAATTCGAAAAATACCGAATTCATCGTTTCTGTAAATTTGTCATTTTACATTATTTAAATATTATCTAGTTAAAACAATATGACAATTGCTTCTGTTCTTAAATACAAATAAATTAGCTGCATAGAAGAGCTAAAGTGTGCCCAAATTTAATTGCAATCCCCATAAGCTGATTCATTACTGGAAATAATTCTAGATCAAACAATGCCTTCTGAAATATTTCTTGCACACAATACGTCCTTCGATTTCAAAGTGATTTAGTAACAGCGCAAATTATTCCAATTCTAATTTGAAGAGACATTGTCTCTATTAAACTAGAAATGGCCTTTTCATGCTGATACAAAGTATAGGATTCTATGATTAATCACTTTGTGACTTTTCTTAACTCCATTTAGTCGTTTTCATTCAAAGAAATTGAAGTACAATTCATAAGAACTAACTTTTAACTGTCTGTTATGCACCTATGCATTGAAAAGAAATAAGAGCTTAGTCAAGATATTAAGATTTTTTTGCTGCAGTTAATATATTTTATTGTAATTTTTAGACCAATTTATATAAATATTGAATATTATGTTTCTTGAAGCTTTTCTTTTGTAATTCATAAAAAAACTTTCTTACTGGTTTTGATTGATAAAAAAAAAATATATGTTTAATCCTCAGCTAAAATGTAAGAAATTTGTTATTTATTTTAAGTTATTCCAGATTCTAACAGGACATGGAAATTTTAAGAGCTATTAGTCCAGGTTTAATTTAATTGGTAATGATATTTGTTCTTCTAGTATGGATGCTGAAACGACGAAATATGTTTTGTTGTATCGTAACCTTTATTTTTGGAAAAGAGAAAATTTTAAAAAAGAGTTGAACGCTTAGGCATTTCCTGGCTATCTGTTTTGTTTTTGTTGGTGAATTGTACTGAAAGTCTTATTGTCTTAAGAAAATTTGTTTACTGCTTAGATTTTTAAAGTTTTATAGGTACCTCCCTTTCTTTATATTTGTGTATTTCCTCCTTTCCTTTTATATTATATTTGTCTTTTAAATGTATTTTTAATTTTGTTTTAAATTTTAAAATGATGTTATATACCACTTACATTTGAAAGTCTCATGTAATGCAATGTGGAGCATGAGAAGTTTTTCAAAGAAATTTATTTAAAAAAAATCCTTAGCATATGTGTGCATGTATTTTTAAACAATAAATCTTCTAGCTTTATATTTTTATTGCTTTATTAAGATATTTTTTTATGAATAAGCATTCACAGTATGAATTAAAATTTAACGTAATGATGAAACGTTTATAAAAAAGAAAATAAGTCTTTATATGGTACCTTAAAATTTCACAATAAGTTATTGCTTATTTGAAATTACAAAAAATGTGGGATTAAATTGCAAAAGTATTTCCTTTATTTAAAGTATTTATCAATAAATTAAATTTGTGTGTATTAAAATTAGTTTAAAATACTTTTGGAATTTTTTAAAATTTTAAAATTTTTTATTTAACAGAGATTTAGGAAACGTTTTATTTTTTTTCTTTCAATTTATATATATATATATATATATATATATATATATAATAAAAAAAATATATATATATATATATATATATATATATATATATATAACTATCGAATATGGCAGCTGCATTTGTTTTACACTCCTTTATAATTTTAACCCACATGAATTTAATAAATTTTTCAAAATATGAATGATCCTTTCAATTGTATGAAGGTATTTTTGTCAAAAATTATAAGGAATTAATTTTATTGAAGACTGGTTAGTTTTTGTTGTATAATAGAAAGCGATCAGTTACTTTTGTCATTTCAATTTTCAGTTCACTTACAACCTCCATTTGCTAATTTGTTTCCGTTTTTTAATTTTGTTTCTTAGGAATTTGAGGTATTTTTTGTTCAACTTTTGATTGCTCTTTTCTAATTGATTTCTATATGTTTTTATTTGTAAATAACGTACTTTTTAGTTTGTCTTATTTATAAGCATTCTGTTCGAATACACGTGCAAATTTTAAAATTACAGGGTAATATCGAATATATTACACACACACACAATCGAATTATTAATAGAATATATACAAAACATTTCTGTATATATTACAGAAGAAAACTAAAACATATATACAAATGTATTATGCGCGCAGTAGGAAACTACTCGTATAATATATATATGATACCGTTAAAGTGTGAAATCCGTTATTTCATAGAATAACTAGGCATTTCATGAAATAACTAGATAAGTCAGTTATATCATATAAGCATATAAAATTATTGAATTCTACGATTTAACTAGGTATTCTATAAAATAACGATTACTTGATCGTTAAAGTATGAAATATGGCACTCGAAAGTTCTTTGAAATGGTTCTGGATACTTTCCGATTAAAAACAAGAGATGACTGAAACCTGCTTTGGGCAGGGGAGGGCTTACACACTTAAATATTAATCCACATGTTAATCTTATAGTGCAATTTTTTGATGATATGGAGTTGATATTTGGGGGATCGATAGTACTACCTGTTTGGTTAGGAAGTACAAGAACTCGGCCCTCCAGGTGCCTCCTCCCTAGACAGCTCGACACCTGAGCCTCTCAGTCCGCTCGAACCCTAGCTCATTTGATCCCTCTGCCTCCATTGCATGTTCTCATTAAATTTATTGCTCATAAGATCCTTCCTTGTATTTTATTTCAACATTTTAAACCTTTTAAAAAATTTTAAACTTTTTTAAACTTGTAATATCTTGAAATGTATTTGAGTCTCTACTTTGAGATTGGAACCACAGGTAGGATTACTACAGCTAATTATTACTGGCATTTGGCAATTTTCCCAATTTTTTCCGTTGCTTTGCTTTTTGGCCCTCGGATGTACCTTTTTTTTTTAAAAAAAATAGCCTTATGAAAAAAAGACAGAACAATAAATTTTTTAAAAAAAAATTACAAAGTCTCTTATAACTTTTCAAAAAAGAATTTTACTATATTACATTTTAGCCTGAAAGTCAAAAGGGCAATGTCGTGAAATATCGTTTGGCTAGAAGCCGATTTTTACCGCCAATTTCGCCATTTGCTTTGCATAAACGTATTTTGCGAATATTTTTTTTTTTGTTTTTCATTTTCTTTTCTGAGGTTTTAGTTTTTAAGTTAAAGTTTCCAACTTTCACACACCGATTCCGAACTGAGGTAATTTTTAATCAAATAATGAAAGGAATTCTTGAAAAGGTGTAGTAGACGAAAAAAACAAAATCTTTTTTAGAATCCGTAATTTTAAGTAAGTATTTTAATCTCTAGATTTAATACGTATAATAAGGTTTGACCCTTAGAAAAACGTTTTGTGCATTTATTTTTATAAACGATGAAGTTATTAAATGTTTAAATCGACTTTTGAGTGTATTTTGAACAATTGTATGAAAAAGTTTTCAGTATTTAATTTTTTAAATCACTGATTCTTAACGAGCAAAATCTGATCTTTTACAGTACAGGGCGATTGAAAAATTATTTTCATAAAAAACTTCAAAATTGATTCCTTTTAGAAAAAATTATAAAAAATGCAAAATATCGTTATTTTGGCAAAAAAATTAAAACGTTATCTGACGAAATAAACAGTCTATCTGATATTGAAATTATTTTTTTCTGATTTTGATACGGAAAATAAGATGGCAGTTTTAAAAACGTTGAAAATATCCGAAATCTTTCCCCCGTCATCTTTTGGCTTCTTTTGCTCGATAAAATGCCTACAGGGTCGGATGAATCATGCTTTTTAATGTTTTTAATTTACATCTTTTTAACTAATAGAAATTTTATAACTTAAATGGTCAAAAGATATTTCTCAGATCATTTCCCATCTTTTGATATTTTCAATACGTTTCTACGTTCGCCGATTCGTGAGAAGATAGCCTCACATACATACATAAATAAGTTTGTTTATCTACGGATTTTAATAGTGTAGATTACAAACAATAATTAAAAAAATTTTCTTAGAAATCATCCGTATGAAATTTATTATACATTTTTCTATCCATTTTTTTACATTTTTAATCCATTATGTAATGCGAGATACAAAATTGAAAATGCTTTTCTAAAATTCAGAAAAAAATAGTGCAAATTTAAATAATAAATTTGAGAAAATATCCCTTTTGTCTGTGGAAATAGCAAACTTTCTTTGAAACATATCAATGAGAAATATTTCAGCCAGTCCCAAAGCGTGATGAGCGAATTAGTTTCTAGAAAAGTATTATACTTTGAAATGAAGTAAGAGGAATGATTAGTTTGTAAATTTGTTCGACGTGTATGTAATAAGTGTCTTTAGTGGTGACATTTTGAAAGCAATGGCAATTGGAAAATCATGGTGATTTGAATAATGCTATAGTAACTTCTAAAATATAATGATTTAAATTTTTAAAATTTGAACATCTTGCACATTATATCATACTGTAGCATCGCCTCATTTTACTACCCCACTTGTTATTTTTGAAGTTGCAAGTAATAAATTCATTAAAACATACATCGGCATCTTTTTATCCGGAACTTTTTAATTTAATTTATTTTTACCTAAAATAGAAGATTATTTTCTCTGCTGACAAGCATTTATTCCATGGAGTTGACAATAAAGGAACTATCCTTCCCTGCCTCATCAAAAATAAGTCTATCTGAGGCCCTAGGGTGAATGATGTTTCTAAACATTACAAAGAACAAAGCAAACTATTTTTCTTCTTCTTAATACATTTTCTTTCACATTAAAACTAGACAAAAAATAAAAAACATTTTCCTCTGCCCAAATATCCTTTGTTAATAATTCCACCACTCTGTTGAAGTTATTTAAAACTTTTCCTTTTTCAGCTAATACAAAGCAATGTTCCTTTGTGAGGAGAGGCAAACGACAATGCATGGGTTTCTCTGGCAACCTGCTACTGATGTTACACCCTTCTTATCTTAGTGTCCAGCTAAACTCTTATCAGACAGGGGAACTCATGGACCATTTCATCTAATACCAGTGGCAGACGATACTGAGAAGTGCCTAGGGGCAGACAGACTGCTTTACAAAATGTTTTGCGTTCTAGAACTTCTATTTTGCCTCCCTGTAACATTTCCTTTTTCTTCTGTCATAACGTAAAAAATCAGGAGGTGTTATAAAAAATGATACCTTTATGATGCGTACGAACTTCTCAGTGCTTGGTTTGTCTATTAGGTTTTTTTTTAGATTTTTTTTTATTTCTTTATGCATAACTTTATACATTTGAAGTCACTGTTTAGTAAGTGGGATGCTTTCGTGCATTCGGTTCACTTTAAGATGGTATAAAACCAGAAAGAGTATTTTGTGATGAGATAAAAGTATAAAGCTGTTTAGTTTTTAGAAAATATGTACATAGAATCGTATGCAAAGTAGTTTTATCATGTTATGTAAAGAACTTCGGAGAAACTTGTAAAATATACCGTGAAATCCAAGATTTACAGTGAGAGAAAAACTAAACGAAACTATTGATGTCAGAAATAGAGTTTCTGATTAGTTCTATAATAAATTTTATTTAAGGAAAGATCTCAAAATATTTCAAGTTTGTAATCCTTATATAATAATTTTTGTATTTAATAATGTATCTTAAATATTTGATTAATTTTCTCTTGTTACTATATAACTCTTAAGAAATTAGTGTCAAATTACTTACCATAATATCATGTGTACATTAATATATAACGCGTAGTATACTTTCAAGCTATTTTTAAAAAAAATTTTTGATCTGTTCACTGTATAACGCTTACCCTCTATTTTAAAAAGGAACCTGAGATGTACGTGTGCAATGCTGCTATGTTTTGAAATCCTTTATTGGACATTTCATCCCTGTATTTTGAAAAAAATAGTATACTTCTAGAGCTATAAAACCTTTAAAAAATTCATTAGGTATGTTCTTTCTTTTAAATAAACAATATTCCATTCCATGAAAAAGTCTAAATTAAAAAAAAATTTTTTTTTGAATATATCATTTTTATATACCTGTCATATAAGTTCGCACCCGTAAATTTTTATCTTATTTTTTGTGTTAAAAATGTGCGATGTGCCTGATTTTTCCTGCATTTTCTAAGTTAATTCCTTATAAAAACTACCTTATCAAATGTACCTGGTTATAATCCTAAATTAAATAGAACTTGTTAATGACAAGCTTTATATAATTTTATTCAAAATACGTTCCCATTAACAAAATTATCTTGTTTCTTTTACTGATTTTCATTTAGATGAATGCCGGTTCTATATTAGAATATGTGAACTAATATAATTGAATATAAACTAAATGCAAGATAAAATGTGTTCATTTTTGAGAAAAAAAACAAAAAACTAATTTCTCCTCAAAATAGGATATAATTAATATTTTTAAAAAATCATAATATAAAAAATATGGAAAAAATAGCATGTAAAATTTAAAAAATTTGTATTTTATAACTTTTTAATAAAGTCTTGCTCCTCTTTGTGGGTCCTAAGGAAGTCTTCTAAATTATATCAACGCTGTTTTAAAGCCTATTATGGTTGGGGGGGGGGGAGAAGACGTTATGCTATTGTTCTCCCAGTGCATTTCAGATATGATCTATAGTAATAAAGTCTGGAGATTTGGCTGGCCAATGTCTCAGGATAATATCCTAATTTTCAATTGTTATTTATAAAAACGGAATCAGAAATTTACGCCTCTTGAGTAATTGACCTAGGGCTTCAAGATTTCGTCAATATGTCTTATAGCGGTCACAGAATCTTTATCAAAGATTGAGATCTGTACCTGTTCAATATGATGTACACCCATGCAATAATATTATATACTATGCCTTCGAATTTCAAACCTTCGAATTCCTTCGATGACAAGAGGGATTCACTATCTCACCACAAATCCAACCAAACTCCGAACACCAAAGATTAAAAATACAGTAAAGCCTTCAATGATATACCATCTCTATCTTGCATATTGGAAAATACGCAGAGGATTTCTAGCTTTCTCCGGATCAAGATACTTTTTTATGAATAGTCGTCCGCCTCCTTGTCTCACCTGAAATATATTTTTCAAATCTACAAAACATTCTTGAAATTCTAAAGAATTAAGTCATGATCCAGAATTGAACTTTTTAATGACTGTCGACTTAACCAACATGTTTATAAACAAGACCATGAAAACCAATAGAATATATTGGAACTTTCATTAAAGCATCCAAATTCTTTTATAAATAAAATTAAAAGAAAATGGTCCAAAATTTATTTTCTAGGCATCCTTCCTACAGTTGCAATTTATTATGTAGGTTATTAAAAGAACAAATGAATTAGAAAAGCCTTTTACCGAGTGAAATTTTACTTAAAAATCCAATGCAGCACCCATTTATAGGGCACAGTTTCATACACTAGGAAGTTTCTAAACCCTTATTATTATGCTCTTGGAATTCAATACCATTCATTGAAACTCCAAATATATTCATTGTTCCTGAATATATCCATGGCTTAGACACTTATTACAAAAGCCCATCAACTTTTCAAATGAATTACTGACGTTTCCATCCACTTCTCTTGTTTCATTTCGAAGTATACTTCTCCAGAAATTAATCCTTGCATTCCGCTTAATATTATAGCTTAATGTCTCCCTTGACATGTGGAATATTTTAATATAAGGCTATTTTCCAGAAATTTAATTCAAATTTCCACTTAGTGTTTCTCAGTTTAAAATTATAAATGTATTTTGCAAAAATTATAATAGATATTGTGGAAAAATACATCATAATTTGTGTACTCGTACCTTACAGAAAGGAAGAGAATGGTCCAAAAATATGAACTGCATTTCAAAACACAAAATAAATTTGCACATCGGTTAGAATTTTTAAAAATCTTGAAGCTCTCTTTTGGAAGTACATATAAATATTCCGGAAATTAATATTTTTTGTACAGAGATGTAATGTATATATTTGATACATCTAAACAAAATCAAAAATATAATTATTTTCAATGATTATAGCTTGTGATTGCTTAAATTCTGGTGCTCTTTCTGTGTTTAGTAACCTTTCATTTTTGTGAGATGCCAATTTTTTAAAAAAATGTGTAAATATGAAAGTAAAACTAGATGTGGAGTGAAAAATTCTCTGAAATATTCTTCCTAGATTTCAGTTTTCGTTCATAATATATAAATTTCGATTAAAATTGTTAATTATGAAAACATAAAAGATAACTGATGCTCCTTTTTTTAACCTGTTTAACATATAAACAGGCTAATAAAGCTTATTATACTCGTATAATAAGAGCTATTTTAGGGTACTGCTCTAATCTAATTAATTTATCTAGAAATGACCAATGCTTGATTTATACATTCATATAATCACGTTTAGATTTTAAATCAAAATTACATGGGAAACATGAGTACTATTACAACTATTTCTACGTTATGTTTATTAAATTGCCAATGCTTGATTTATACATTCATATAATCACGTTTAGATTTTAAATCAAAATTACATGGGAAACATGAGTACTATTACAACTATTTCTACGTTATGTTTATTAAATTGCGTTTTTATTACAAGTAGACTTTATTATTAAAATATCAAAATATATTGCAACAAAATTACACTTAATATTCAAAGGATATTTTTACTTTTTGAATTATAAAGAAAATATATTTACGACTGATTCTTAAAGGATTGAATGTGTAAAACAGTTATTTAATATAATATTTAGTATCAAATCCAACCCTTCTCCCAGTTCTTTTTGTTAAAATCATCAAAACCACTAAGTACGTTTTCTACGAATTAAATTGGCATGCATTAAGGCGACATGGTACCCTAAAAATCATCAAAATATCAATGTTTTTTTTTTATTAGCTCATATTCCTCGAATCATTCTAAACATGCCTGTAAAATTTCAAAGCTTTATCTGCATTTTTTAAATTAAGTTATGGAAAAATTTTTGATGTAGGACAACAGATTAAACAAGACTGCCACTTTCACTTTTCAGACAATCTGCTAGAAAATGCCTGAAAATGATTGATTTTTTTTCTATCATATGCAAATGAGACTAATGTAAGCAGAATTAAATATGCTGTAACAAATCATTTCTAGAAAAAATTGTGCAATTCATACGAAAATTCTAGTTTATGTATTGTTTATTGGGGAAGAGCAAATGAATTTGGTCAAGATTTAAAAATTTTGTGTGGTTTTCGTGATATTACTATGAATGAAATTAAAACTTCAGCACAAATACTTAATCTCATTTTAATAACACTAATTGATAATTAAAAATCTAATTTGCAAAAATATAAGTAACAGTTAATAGCAAAACTCTTACCTTTTTATAAATATTTGTTTCGGTGATATATATATTCCATGTATGAAATTCAACACAATTATTATTTAAATATTTTAAGATATTTATTTAAAAAATGCAGAGATGCAATTCTTCGATTTTGATATATTGTACCAATAAATTGTTATTTGATTTTGCTTTCTTTCATATATACACTCAAGAGCCAAAACATTATGACCCCCCACCCCAATTTTGCAATGAACTCGCCTGGATGACGTGGAAGGCACGTGATCAGGTGGAAGTGGTATTTAACTGCTACTGGAGAGTCTGAAGAATAATTTTTTTCACTTACTTCTGTGTGTGATGGGAAAGGCTGCGGATCTAAGCGACTTTGATTGAGGGCAGATTGTAATGGCTCGAAGGCTCGGAACAAGTATTTCCGAAACTGCACGACTCGTGGGTTGTTCGCGATCTACAGTTGTTAGTACTTATGCAAAGTGTATGAATGACGGTGAAACCAGCAGTAGACGACATGGTGTTGGACGTCCACACGCTATCAAAGAAAAAGGTCGTCGGAGACTGTCTCGCATGGTGAAGCAATACCGGAGCCAGACAGTGGCTCAGCTGACATCCCAGTACCATGCAAGGACAAGTAGAATAGTATCGGAGCACACTGTTCAGCGGACACTGTTGGATATGGGGCTACGCAGCAAACGTCCCACTCGTGTGCCTTTGCTGATCAAGCGTCATCGCCAACTGCGTCTGCGTTGGGCCCGGGAACATCGCGACTGGTCCATGGATCAGTGAGAGAGAGTTGCCTGGTCAGATGAATCACGGTTTGTCATTCATCACGCCGATGACCGTGTCAGGATACGCCGTCTTCCAGGCGAACAGTTGCTCCCTCAATGTACAGTAGGTCATACACATGCCGGTATTATGCTTTGGGGGACGTTCTCTTGGGCGTCTCTGGAACCCGTGGTTGTGGTAGAGCAGACTATGAATGCTACAGGGTATCTGAACATCATTGCGGACCAGTTGCACCCTTACATGGCCTCTATTTTTCCAGCTGGAAATGGAATGTTCCAACAGGACAACGCCCCGTGTCATAAGGCTAAAATTGTGTTGGAGTGGTTCCAGGAACATGATGCTGAATTCCAGTTAATGTCCTGGCCGCTTAACTCCCCGGATCTCATTCCGATAGAACACATTTGGGATGTCAATGGACGGCAGCTCAGAGTTCAAAGACCACCAATTCGCAATATCTCAGATTTGCGTGACTGTTGCTTAAACATCTGGTACAATCTGTCTCCGGCCATCTACCAAGGACTTGTGGCATCCATGCCAAGGCGGGTTGAAGCTTTGTTGGGCGCCAAAGATGGGCCAATTCGTTATTGACAGGTGGTCATAATGTTTTGGCTCTTGAGTGTATATACAATATTTAACATGTGAAGGCTTTTAAAATAATGGAAATAAAAAAACGCATGAATATCTTTTGTATATGTTATGCATTATTTTAGTAGTAAAACTGAGCATGGAATTGGCTCTGAGATAGGTGTATTTGTTTTTTTTTTATAATTGTTAAGGTAAAGTTTTATGAATTATTGATATTTTACTTGTTTTCTTTTTTACATTCATTATACCAGTACATTGTTTAATTGTCCTACATTTTTGCAATTTTTTATGGTAAGCAGTTCAAAATAAACTAATTATCATTACATAAATGTTTCAGACTATTATTCAAAACTATAAGGCTTTTCTGATAATTGAAGTAGGATGTGAAATTTTTTATAAATGTTCTGAAATGTATGTTTTGTAAAACTGTGTATGGAATTAGCTCTAAGATATGTGTTGTAAATTAAATATTAATTCTATAGATGGCGCTGCAAGTCATCCGTAATGTATACTCGTTTGGCTTGTAGAGTAAGAGTCATGTAATGTTCTTTGAGCTGTGTACTTGTCTTCCGTGTTGTCTGCAAAATAAACAAAATGCCAAAAGATGAACTGAATTATTAAACTGAGAATAAAAGAATTGGAATTATAATAGTCTACCTGACCATGGAATATAATAACTAAGTAAATACAATGTATATAGTAATATTTGTAAACAATTTCAAAAAAAAAATTCATGCTTTTTCAAGAGTTTTTTTGTATGTTTCACAATGAAAAAGTTAATATAAAATTAAAGAGCAGCAGCACAAAAACTATTCACAGTGTTTTCTAAGGTACTTTTTTACTCAATATAATTACCTTTATAAAATACAACTAAATCCAAATTTCAAATAGGAAAAATAAAAAAAAAATTGTAAAGATAGTACGTCGAATATAAATTATATATATTCCCCTTTTCAAGTACGCTTCTACCAACATGTATAATTATTTCTACAATCCAACGCATTAAAAAAGTAGTTATTTTCATCGTACATAAAAATTCTTAGATTTTAATTATTAAGGATACGAGATTCAAATAGTTTTTGAAGATAAAGATTTAAGAGTCAGATATAATACAAATATATTTATAAACCTGAATAAATCTTTTATTTGGAGCCAACCTTTCTTTCATCGCACATGTATTCTTTTTGGCTTCTAAACGTGAAAATGCCGAATGGAATCTTCTATATCATAACTCAGTTTCATATTCTCCCATCTTGCACTTTATCTCCCATTCAGAACCTATGGAGCTGAAAGACGAGCAATTTTTTGGCTTATAAATTCGATCCCTCGTTTCGTTCTCCGTGATTCACGATATTGATGCAGATGTATCTTGGGGTATTGCTCAGATATTCGAGCTCCAAGATGGTGCCTTGAGGGTCCAGTTAGAGACGCTGCTTATTCATCTCGGATAGCTCGGTTGTGTTATTGAAAGAACGGGGAAGTAAATAACTAAAATTCTATCAGTTTTGTGTAAGTAATGAAAAGAGGAATGGGTTTATGTGTTAGCTATGTTTAAGGAAAAAGTAAACTGATGTATTCATAAGATGAGTGCTTGAGAACTGAAAATTTCATCGTTTAATTTCTGTGGAGCTATTGTCAAACGAAAGAGTTTTTAAAAATATATCAGATTAAAGTTATAAAAATAGTTTTTACAGAAGTGCTGCCATTTCGGTGTTCTTAAATGTTTTGAGAAATACACAAGACAATATTTTTATTTTGGAAATCCCTAATATGAACTAAGGGACTCACATATTTAAAAGTATTATTAACATAAAATAATTTATTGATAATAATAAAATGAGCTATTATATATAATAGAAAAATATAGAAATTCATTTTTTGTTATTTGAATTTTCTGGAACTTACTTAATGGGGAATATTTTTGTCTTTAGCAAATTCTCAAAGCTGAAATCATTATGTAAGCACAAGCTAACCTTGAAAAAGTCATTCGGTTTTTTTCTAAAAGTTTCATTTTATAGTGAAAGATTGGCAGTATTCTGTTGAGCTATAGTTTCATTAGTACCTACCAATTGCAGAGGCTTCTAGGCACCTGAGCCCCACCGAAAAATAAAATTAAAAAACATTGATTTTGACTCATTTTTAATTGTTTCTTAAAACTATTTTTTGCAATTTCTTCTTCATTACTGAAAATTGAGGATAATTTTAAGTAAATAGTATTAAATATTAAATATATTATATAAACATATGGGGGGAGGGGTTAAGATTCTCAAATCCAAAGAAGCTCACAAGCAAAAAAAAACCCTTCTTTAATATTAAGGCATTAAAGTATAAAGGCATTAAAATAATACTTAGTAAATAGTACTGTGAAACTTATTAAATCAGGTGTAAAACCTAATGAAATTAAGTGTTTTTTGAAAAAGATTTTATAGTCTCTGGTTTCAAAAGGTAATAAGATAATACAAATGTCTTAACTACAGATCAATGCCGATATATGAACTGCTTGGAAATGGATAACAGAAATGTACAACTGTTTCATTATATCTAATAAATAGTAATAAGTTTGAAAAATAAAATATTTTTTCGGTTTTCGCTTTTTAGAATTTTATTTTAAAAAATTTGATCCATGATCCGAAAAAGATGGGTATCATAACTTGGTTTATTACACATTATAAATTGACATATTTTCGGGTGATAATTTCAATAACAAATTATATAAAAAATTGATGCTTATTGTAGTTTCTACTTTCCTTCAAATTTTAAAAAAAAATTTCAACAAAATAAATATAGTTACGTTTTGCCTTTAACATAACTTTAACATTTAAAAAAATTCTTGTGGTTGGTAATAAGAAACATGAACAAAATTTAAAGTTTTGAATCAATGCTTTGAGTATTCAATTGCCATTGAAAGCATTTATACTGTGCATTTTAGTGGGAATACATATATTTATAAAATTTCTCTATTGCATAAAAGTCTCTAAATTTTTTACTGAATACTCTGTAAACTGTTCTTACACATAACTTTAATCTGAGATTTTGACTATGATGCTAATTATTTCTTAAACAAATAATTGTTTGCTTATGCTTGTGTTTTATTCACAAAAAGCTCTGAGATTTCAAGATATTTAATGCTGTATAAGTTTGAATAATTTTTTTGAAAAACCATTTTGAGAACTGATACGGAGCTTAAATGATTATTGTTTTCCCATGTTCTAATTTAAATAAAAAGAAACTCCAAATCATAGAAAATTAAAAGCTTATTAAAATTACTGTTACTTTTACTTTATTATGATTCAAACAAAAAACATACCTTGTCGTAGAGGAACAGTGCGACGCCCTGGGATTTTTTCAGTCTACATGAGGGTTTGGAAATTTGGTTTATGCTGCTGATTCCTTTGTGCACCGTTTTTTAAACTCATACATGTCACACAGAAGTGTCTCCACGAAACCCCTTTTTTTGGTGGTGTATTCACGTTTTAATTGGGTAAGAGTACCCGCGCAATAATACAGAGCAAAATTTTAAGGGTACTTTGACCCCTTGTAATTCTCTAATCTCCCCTCTCTGAGGAATTTAACAATTTCCTGTCAACAAGGGCTTAATTAAAAATAATCAAGTGCAAGGGACCATATACAGCACACAGCAGAGTCTCTTCAACAACTGTGTAGGAGAATGTAATCATGAATCATGCAAAGTTGTAAGCTGGAATGGTTTAGGAAAAAAGTCTTCCTTACATCGTAAGCAACACAATTTTGAAGAAAAGTTATTTTAAAAAGAAATTTAATCGTATTCAGTGCATATCAGCATCATAACCTAAATATCTTGTTTTTTGAATAAAAAATGTCCTAATATATACTTATTTTGCCTTTTTAATGCCTTACTTAATGTTATAAAGTTGTAACGTTTAATCTCTCCTGATCAACTGCTTTCATTACTAGGGGTATAAAAACCTGGAGATATCCTAATGTTGAAAGAACAGGGCATTAGTGGTGATCCCTTTATTATAAGAGGTATTAGTTTTTCTCATTCTAATTCTTAAAGTTCCAATTCCACAAAAACATTTTTTCCTTGGCATATTATGCTTTTTATACTTTCGTTGCAGTTTTGCATCTTTCAATGTCAGCATTTGACAAGATGATGGGGATTTTCTAAGTCCCTGTAGACATCTTTGGTGCAATAATACATTTCCGACGGTAAGGTGTTACTATGTTTATACGCTTCCTCTCATTCAAATTTTCATTGGATTTAATTTTTTTCTTAAATGAAAAGGCAATTTGCCATTGGTCTGTTTCTTAGAAGTTTGATTGCTGAATCTTAACTTTGTTTATAAAAAATAGAAATGTATCACACAAACCAAAAACTATCTGCCATAGATATAGCAAAAACTTCAAATATTAGCAAGAACAAAAGTTGATAAAGGTCTTTTCAGGGGCTTCACACAATAGTGGATTCCAAATAAAAAACAAACAATAAACTCACTTCATTTCTTCTACAACAAGCCTACCAAAGTATTTCAAATATAAATAATAATAAAAAATGCAAAATTGTGAGGCTCATAATGCAGAGGAAAGTTTGTTTTGGTAAAAATGGGCGTATTATTTAGACCGACAGGGGGGAGACATTTTCAGAATAGATAAAAAAATACTTCTACATACGTACTCGTAGGATGACATTATCAGAATTAATTGATGAACATCATCAATAATCTTGCATTATCAGAAGCATTAAAGTTCATATTTTATAAAAATGCAAAAATTTGAAAATGTGTTTTGGGTTGAAATTCGCGAGCTCACCCTTTTAAATCAATTACTCTTTAACTTCCATGTGTTGATCCTAAAATTGTGAGAATTCATGTTGTAAAAACTCTTAAAATAAGTTTTCAATACGAAGTTAAGTTGATTTTTTTTATTTTAAATTTCATTTTTTAAAAATAAAAATCATGTTATTTATTTAATTTTTTCATTTTGTTACATTCTCCAAAAGAAGTCAAGTTTAAGAAAATCCAATCTGTTTTTAGTCATTAAATTATTCTTTAAAACATGAATTATCGTAAGCCGAATAACATTTTTAGAATATTTCTTGAAAAATTTCTGGAAGTAAATAATTTAAAACGAAACCAGCTGGATATTATATTGTATCTAATCTGTGTTATTTTGAGAAAAGAAATGAATATCCTTTCACGATGGGGAAATATTTCTTTACAAGAGTTTAAGTATGTTTGATTACCCAAATTTCTTGACCTTATCAAAAAACTTTCAAAAATTATTTAGAACGTTTATATAAATTGAAATATAAAGTTTCAATGTTAAGAAACTCATATATTTTTGTATAACAATAATTTCATTCTACTTTTTAAAAGGTTTTACTCTTCAACAGTCCTTAAATGTTCTGAAGAATATTTGTACACCATTTCTTGAACGAATTCATTCAAGAACCACGTTCGTGATATCTTCATAGACTAATAAACTATTGAATTGGCAGATTGTTTTCAACATCTATTCTTCTAAAAGAATTAAAACAATGGCCATCAATTGTATCCAAAGTGCCTTTCAAAGAAGTATTGAGTGTCAGTAGACTTAATTGCTTTGCGGATAAAGTCAGTCTTGTAGCGGTGACATTAAGTGAGGCGTCTTTTTGCGTGCCGACGTAAAGTAAAAAACATTCTGTTTTGTTACATTAAGAGTTGACATACAGTAAACAGTTCTGTCTTTTTATTAAGGTGAAAAGACGAAGCCAAACTTAGGAAATTTTCTTAGAGAAAAAAAATCCCCCTTTTTTATAACAATATTGGGGGGAAAAGTATTACTTTACTGATTATAAAAACAAATGTTCACCTTAATAATGTGGTAAAAAGTGATAAGAACGAAAGGTGGTATTAGAAACTATTTTTCCATTTTGTTCAATTTTAGTTTTTATAGGGTTATTTCTTTTCTGAATTCACTATAGTGATTAAAATTTGTATAAACATTATATTGACTTTTTGTACAAAAACAAATATATATATATATATAATTTTCTTAAGTTTTAAGTATGTTTTCACTATATATTGTCCTTTTTATTATAAAAAGGGATCCAATGCTAGTTATACATAATGTAAAAAACACATTAAAACTCTTTTTTGATTAAATGCCTATCATATTGTAAATTATTGAAACCTATTGATAGCTTATAAAGTAATGAAATGTCAAAATAAAAAAAAAGGATAGTTATTTTTAATAATATTTGTTGTTGCTAATGCCACCTGTCTGACGTAGTCAGATCGAGGCCCGTGAAATTCATCATGGCATCGGGCTATATTGCACGCCTGTCGTTAGCCGTAGCTTTGAGCACCATGCAGGTGACAGTACGTTTTGGCTCGGTTCCATCCCCAATTTTGAGGGAGAACACCCTGGGAGTGATCAGGGTTTCCCACCTCTCTTCCCCTTCCACCAACCCCATGAGAGGACTTGCGGCTCGACGGCTATTTAGAGTACCCCCATGCCGCGAAGGCACTATACATTTACAAACATTAATGTCTTCTCCGGGATTCGAACCCAGGCCCTACGGCACAGCAGCCAGCGTCGCTAACCTCTATACCGGATGGGCGACTAATAATATTTAAAAAATATAAGTAATTCCCTAATGTTTTGAATAATATCAAAATTTTAATAAAATTGTTTAAATATAATACTTTTTGGTTATTTTTAAGCTACAATTTAACAAGTAGGTTTTTGTTGTAATAAATACAATATCCCAAAGACAGTTTTTATTTGTATAGATTTCTGATTGTGTTTTTCAATTCGGTTCATTTTCATTCATTCTTGTCTTTCAATTCATATATGCTAAAATCATCAACTGTTACGCCACTTACCTCTCAGCCTGTATTCCATCAAGTCTGATTGCAGTGGTTCCGAGCTCTATCAACTTGGAACTGCGCTGACTGTGGACGTAAGTCTTTAGTGACGAACCCCGTTTCCAACTGTGTCCTGACGAAACTCGCAGACGTGAGGCCCTGCCTTGATTATTGCATGCCACTCAGGCCCCAATAGGGTGTTATTGCTTGGGGGTACCGTCTCTTTTGATAACTAGGTAGTCATTTCTGGCGCACTGACAGCACAGCAGTACGTTGACGACATCCTACCACTTGTTGTGTTATCGTTTTTTTTTTTTTTGCGACATCCAGAACTTACTTTTCAATTCTGGTGCTCAAAACTACGGATAATGAGAGTTGTACAATCTAGCCTGATGCCATGATGAATTCCGTGGGCCTCGATCTGACTACGTCAGACAGGTGGCATTAGCAACAATAGCAACTTTTCAACACTATAGTGCTCGACTGCATAGGGCATGTGTTGCTATGAACTGTCTGTCTACTCTTTTTTATATATATATATTCACTTGTTCTCTCTCCCATAGAGCACAATAAGGACGTTATGGAAAGGCGATTACAGCCATCTCGGAATGTTGACGATTTAGTTCAACAGTTCGATGCAATTTGGCCTGAAATTCCGCAAGACACTTTTCCGGGAACTATCAGTCTATGCCTCGTTGGGTGAAAGCTGGCATCCAGGCCAGAGGTAGATCTACGCCTTATTGACTTCCTCCCTTTTTAAAGGCCAAAATCTGAAATAATCATTCAGTTGTTCGGATATTGTTATCGTTTTTTTTTCTGTGAATGTTCTTCACATCCACCAGTTTTTATCGTAATCGGACAACTCTTTCTCCTTGCGTTATTTTTATTTATTTTTTTTGTAATAGAGGGTATCCGCATGTCAATTAAATCTTCTCTTTTTAATTAATTTAAAATCTGTTTTAAAAGATTTGTTTTTTATAATTTATCTGCTTCAAAGCATTGGCTATGTGTTATTATTTTAAATATATATGTTGGGAGAAGCAGGATTTTAATTTCAAGTGATAAAATCTGACAAATAATATTTGGAGTACATTTTATAAAACTGTTGCAATATGTACAACATTTATTTATGTACAATTCAACAAACTATGGAAATACAGTTGGACCTCCATTTTACAAACTTTTTCCTGGAACCAAGAACCTGGAAAGTATGAATCTCAATTTAACGAATTTTTCTCATAACGAAGTTTTTTACGGGATTTAGCGACTTCGTTAAATAGAGGCTCGACTGTATTTTAAGAATAACTAAAAGTAAGCAGAAGATTTTTTTTGTTGTATTGAAAGAGAAAGCCTTAAGGAAATTTTTTTTACATATTTTAATGAAGAGCAGTATTTGAACATAACACATTTTTTTCCCGATGAAACAATTGAATCACAAAATCATGTTGCATTTTAAATTTTTCATGGACATATGAATAAGATCTATTGTTTTTTAAAGATTTTCTTATAAAAAATAAAAGCAATGTAAAATCTCCTCAAAATTATTATTGCTGAAAGCTTTGTCAGTGGATGTAAATCTGTCGAGTACATTTTAATTTGAGAAAACAGTTTATTATATTTTAATGCTAAGAAGATAATTCGAACAATTTATCTCACAAACACACAGTGGAAAGAATTTGAATAACTATTACATTATTCTAAAATAATTTGGGAATTTGGAACAATTTTTTAAAAAATCAATCAAAAATAGAAATTTTTTTTATTGCCAATTATGTTTAACAAATGAATAAATAAAACAATTCTTTGTTCATAATTGGCATCATAAACTGGTTTTATTTAGTTTCACGTTGTCTGTAAGGATTAATGTATTCAAAAATACAATTCTTTACCTCATTCTAATTATATAGTCAGTATTAATACATTTACTAATAATTTAAAGATTGTCAATCATGAATCAGAGTTGTTTTAATGCATAAAAACTTTAGGAATTAATACAATATGTGTAAAAATGCTACAAATGATTATTCTGCTATAAAGGATTATTAAAATTAAAATTTTAAGGATATATCGTGGTATTCGTAGTATAACATAAAATGTTTGCTTTCAATGTCCACTTTGTTTTTCTTTATTAGAAACCAAAAGTTTGCAGCCATTTTTTAATATGCGTAAACATTTCTAGCAAATATTTTTCTGCTTAAAATCTGACAATCATTTAGAAGTAAACATGTAATGTTTTTATTGAACAAGTGATGTTACTATAGAAACAAAATCAGTCAAAAACTTGTGTACTGGGGTAAAATAACACTTGTGGAAAAAGAAGAAAATTTGAAAATGAGAGTGTCGTCTTTCATGGTCTTACAGAAAATTCGAATATCTTTTCTTTACATTTTCAATGAGTTTTATTCTTCAATTCTCAAGTTCTAGTTTTCTTCCTGTTCTCCGTTTTTAAATATATTTCTTTTCTCTAGAAGATGTTTGGCAGCCATAGAAATTGAAATGAATATTTACGTAACTTAAAATCAACTAGATTTTACACCCCCCCCCCTCCAAAAAAACTATTTTTAGAATTTTGAATTGGCTTCTAGAGCTTTCATTATGATTTATTTAATCTTCTTCCTCGAAATATAAATCATCAATAGTGCAGTTTAGTGTAAGTATAATTACAAAAGCAATTATATTATCATTCTACATTTATATTTTAAAGAAAAACATGGAATTTTTGTGTTCAGGAATCATATTTTAAAAAAACACTCATAATTTTAACTTAAACTGTCGTATAAATAGTTCATAACTGCGAAGACTAAGTTAATAAACTCTCCTTTTTTATTTTATTTATGGATAACAATATAGTTATTAGTTAACATATACGGCTTTCATGTAAGAATAATGAACGAGTTTCAAGTCAATTAACTTGTTCATTTGGATATTACAAGCACATATAAAGTTAAATCGACACAATAGGTATAAAGCCCATGCACATGCACATACACACAGGCAGTATAACTCTCTCTCTTTCTGTACACATACTTACATATATACATACATGCATATATATATCCTATATATATGCATACATGGATAAAGGGATGCATATATATAATGGAAAGAATATCTAAATTTTTAAGTTTAGATATTCTATCCATTATTTTCAATAGGTTTTTGCTTAGTATTATTAACAGAAAATAGAAAGGTGGCTGGTCATAAAACATGTTCAAACTCCCTTTTATTTAAATTATTTTATATATAAGCTGTCCTAAGTCAGCAATGTTTATAGTACTGTTGCATCCATATATTTATATTTAACTCTATTATTTTTATTTATTCATATATCCTTTCGAAAATCTATTGTCTGGTTAGCTTGCAATTTCAATTTTTTTCAGATTTGATTAATGTTTATTCCTCTCTCTCTTGTAGAGAAATTTTGACTATATATATATATGCGATAATTATGATGTAAACAATAAAAGAAGCATTGCTTAGATTTTGCCTTTTTGAATTTGTTAGTTTTATGTGTAGTTAACTACTTTTAATAGTAAAAAATTAATGTATTATTTCGGTTAATTTACATATTTAAATTTCTATTTCAAAAAGGTATTTCAGTTATATGGAATTTAAATACATTGTTTTTCCCTAAAAATAATATTACTTACTTTATTATCAATTATTTTAAAATCTAAATCCAAATTTTCAAACTTATTTGGAATATAGTCAGTTTTTAACAAACTAATGTAATCAGGATTTAATGTTATGTTTGTTTTAAATTCACAGTTTTTTTTTTTGACAAAAATAATAACATTTTCAAAGTAACAATAAAAAAATTAGAACTCATAATTTATGCGATCTATCTACGGAAAACTACAAATAGGAGTAGATATTGGACAAGCAATTACTGGTATGATCACCTTTGATAAGTCTTTAACTTATAAAAGTTTTGATTGACAGCAATGACGTTTTTATGTAAATTAAGTTTAACAAGAACATTGAATTTTTCCTGTTTTGTTGTGCTGTTTAAAAGGTATATATAAACATAACAGCTATAATTATATCATTAATATCTATAGAGTTAAAAAGTTTAGAATTTTGTAAAACATTATTATTTAAATAGGGTTCTCTTAGTAATTTACTGTAATAATTTCTCATAAAAATAGAATTTACAGACACTTTGATAACTTGTATTATTGCAAATTCCTTCTCCAAATTCTTTATAAAAAAACCTAAATAAAACCTTTAAATGTAATTTCTCCAGAGAACTTTAAAGTTCAGATTCATTACTTACTTTACTGTAAAGATTCTGATTTAGTCAAATATTTCCATTAACATTGTAACATACGGGACCTACTCTCGGACCTGGCTAGAGGTGTTGGAGGAAGTGAAGGATGACTCGCCATAATACTTTTCAACTCTTTATTCAGCACACTAATTATCACAGACACAATTCTAGTATTCAAACAAGAGGAGATGTTCTAATTAAGAGCCAGAGGGCATTAAACGCGAATTAGGAGAAGACTTCTATTAAGTTGATCCTCATTTTATAGATTAGTCCACTACTGAATATTTGAGTTTCAATATAGCTATGGTGACCAATCGTCACTTAAATATCTTCAACTATTTAATGCCCGAAACGCGCTATCAATGTAACTAATACCTGATCGGTAGATATCCTTCCTTGTCGTCAGCTTCTCTATATTTCAATCTCCGGGTAACTCCATCTATCTCTCTATTCATCTATATTCCTTTATTCCTCCTACTAGCTAGAAAACCTATACTATATATAACTGAGCGAATCTGCATATCACGGTTTCTTCTTCCGAAAGGGTTGGTTGTGATTGATAGCTCAAAGATTTCTCAAGAGGATTAGTTGAAGGACGCGTATAGATCCATCACAACATTAACATATTTTAATACAATCTGAAGGAAAGAAACCCCTTCCAAATCATTTGTGATTTGATTTCGTATGACTAAGCTGCTACTTGAAAGAATAAGTTTAAAAATTAATATAATTTTTTTAAAGTTTTCTCAATAAGTAATCTTTTATTTGTATGTCCCCGGTGATTATACTAAGTGTAAATTTCAATTATTATTTATTTTACCAAACAAATGCTAGGCCAATGATCACGAGGTCTTTAGGCAGCAAATTTTTATATTATTTCTTAACAGTACAATCCAAGTCATTCAGTATGGAACCTCGTCCAAATGTATAGCAGTCATGTTGTCCAGAAAATCTCTCTCACACACACACAAACACGCACACATGCACCAATGAGGGAGCAAGCCAAATTAAAATGAAACAAATAGGTGATAAGACAATCGTGTCGGGGCAAAAGCATAAACACGACCACAGCAGCATTACGAGGTGAATCTGGGACAGCGTGAGATCCACAAGGCACACTCCAAGTCTTTCTTCATTGGAAGCCACACGACTAAATTATTATCTGACAAATATTTTTAACTTAGCAGAATGTAGGAGCTGATCTATAGAAAACTTTTGAACATTTCACGTTCTCTTTTTTGCCGAACAGTTCGCCATCTCGTTATCCTGAAGGCACAATGAAAAGGTATCCATTGGAAAGCAGCATTTATCTCAATCTCCTTTTTTAGCTCCCTGCAGCTCTGTAAACAGGAGCTTCTATTT
The DNA here is from genome assembly GCA_019973975.1 of Trichonephila clavata. NCBI lineage: Eukaryota > Metazoa > Arthropoda > Arachnida > Araneae > Nephilidae > Trichonephila > Trichonephila clavata. Next base: position 149,271 of record BMAO01001375.1, on the reverse strand, counting down.
CCTGATTGCTTGGCATAGCATGAAGGGCAGAGATAGAAACTGAAAATATTATTTCTGTCTTAAGAAGGACAAGAGAAATGGCTACACGGATACTTTGCATACTCCATCGAAGTGAGTTGTAAAAGATCCAACAAACAGTTAAAAGGAGATAAAGTCACCAAAAACTGAGCACCCTGTGTAAAAATCAAAAGCGATACTTCAGTGTAGATAGGAAGCCACTCATCAGGACAGAAGCATATGTTAATAGTTTTTAAGTCAATGGTGTAGAACAGAGATTGTCAACATACGGCACGCGTGCCACTTGCGGCACGAGGTGCAATTCTCAGTGGCACTTTGCACTACTCTATAAATTTCTGAATTTTTGAGTGGATGGTAGGTGATAAATTTGTGATGGACTTTATTTCACAAACATCTTTAAAATTATGGACTTTTACGGTATTACGAAAAGATCTGAAAGATAACTAAAGATAAATTTACATCTATTTTGAAAATTATTGAATGCCATTGCTGGAGATATTTTATTGTTTAAAGAGAAAAAATTAATTGCATGTACTCTGCTTCCCGCTTTTGGTTCTACATATAAAAGTAAAAAAAAAAAATCTTTCCTCATATGAAAAATATTTCGTGTCCGCAAAGAAATTGATAAACAATCGTATGTGCTAAGAACTTGTCAAATTGAAAGTCACGCATAGTTGCGATATGGAAGTGTATGTGTGTAGAGCGGTGAAAGCACTAGGTTCGCATTCTAATTTTTATTTACTTTTTATTTAACACACATACAATTATACACACATATATGTACAATTACAATTCTTTTGAAGAAATAATTATATTTTATGCTGTTTATTTTCATGTTAAGAAATATCTTAAAATGATGCAAAATTAATATGTATAATAAAACGAGAAATATCTATATCTTTGACCTATATTCTCTAACTCTGCATGCATTATAGCGGGAATCGAATTGATTTCAAAAAGTCCTACTGTGGGACACGTTGGATCCTATTGGTACAGCGTTTCTCAAACTGTGGGGCGCGCCCCCTATCATAATGAAAAGTTGAAAACAAAACATTATTAAAAAAAATATGTTAATTTACTGAAAGTAAACAAAATACATTCCGACATAATAAAAAATAAAATTAACATTTACACTTTTTTATACACATAAAATGTATGAGTACTGAACTACGTTTTTGATAATTAATTTAACATTACTAAGTTAAGAACAAATTTAATAATTACCAGTGACACCATGGGCTTGTCACATATAAAATTATGTACAAAAATTAACAATTATCTTTATTATTTGTATGATTTATCAATAAACCCTTCACTGCCAGTTAAAAGTTACCCGATTCGCTTCCTCCATTTTCCACGTAGATGAGCATAAAGATATAATGAGGGGGGAGGCAGAAAAGGAATAAATAAAGAAATCCTCTTGTCAGAGGCGGCGTAAGGCGTGGGCGGTGTGGTTTCTGTTTCTTTAATTTTTCTTTCTTTTTTTTTTTCATTACTATTTAATGTGCCAAAAAATATGAGTCAAAAGTTTGGTTTATTTCTTTATGAATAAATTTTTTTTTAAATTTTAAAACCCCTCTTCTTACGCCACCAAAGGGCCTCGCGAAATGTATCTTGCCCACATTAATTTCAGGTCTCACGCCGCCACTGCCTCTTGTTGCCAATATAATAATTAATGGACTGTATATTTTAACAAATTTTAATAAGCGAAACGGATCCCAACCATATGGGATCGCTATACTTTTCGAAATGAATACAAAAGTTTACAACAGTTGGCTCGGAGCAAATCTATACAAAGGAATTCTGGCCAACTGGCGCCAACACCTCTGATATAAGTAAATATTTCTCAAACACTGCCAAGGTCATTTTATTGCATTCCAAAGCATTATATATACGTAAGGGGTATTTAAGCACCAGTTGAGCGGGACGTATATATACGCTGGTGGTACTTAAGAGGTTAAAGTCGTATTGTAGCTTCAACGTAAAAGTATAGTTTTATTGAATTGAATGCATTGTTATTTGTACGGAAGGGGAAGGGCACGATGAAAATTATGATTGAATATTGGGTCGCAAATATAGAAAGTTTGAGAAGCACTGTATTGGTAGATTGGCTTGGCCGCCACAGCTAAAAGGTTGCTGACCCTGGTGTAGAATGTAAAATAATTAAGGTCAAGTTTTCTCACATTCAAGACAAAGTCCAATCTGACATCTTGTAAGTCTTTATACTCCAATAAATTCACAAAAGACTTTTACGGTACGTCTTTAAAAATATTATATTGAGCATTCTGACGAAGGCTTTGTTTAAAAGTCCTTCTGAGATTTTAGATTATGTACTCTGCTACAGTCGTAAACTTGCCAGATATATTTAATTGGATTCTAATTTATTTATTATAATGAATAAATGCATTCCATTGAATTGAAACAGTCTATAGTTGTTAGTTCCAAAAACTAGTTGCATAGCACTAAAATCGTATAGCAAAACTAATTGTAAGCAAGGGGAAGGGTTTAACTCCTCCAGTTGTTGGTGTTGTTGTTGCTAATGTCACTGTCTGACCGTGTCAGATCGAAGCGAATGAAATTCATTGCGGCAAAGGGCAAGATGTACGCCAGTCGTTAGCCATAGTTCTGAGCTCCATATAAGTGACAATTCCTCCAGTAATTATGTATAACACCTGGTTTTGGAAAATACCAAGAGATTTCAAGGAACTACCCGAGGCTGAGATCAACACTTCATCGTAATTGTAGATATCAATCTACGCCTTTATACTGTAATTCTTTATTGTGTTTACAATTAAAAATCAATCTGCCAAGTTTTTTTTTAAAATTATAATTAAAAGCTGTTTTATTAATGATACATTTAATTGAAAGAAAGGGTAAATATTTTCAACAGTGTCATACAAATGAATTTTTTTTAAAAAAGATTTATTGATAATTTGTAGAGTGTATAGTACATGTATTATAATTTTGAGTTGTGTTTAATTAAAAATTCATTTTATGTGCAAAAAAAAAGTATTTTTTGACAATATGAAAATTATGAGTATCTAGAATATGATTACAATCTTGTATAATATCCATTATAACCACAAAATATTTTTTATTCATTTTAAAACTAAAGTATTTGATGTACCTTATAAGTGCGAAGTTCTTCCCAAATTCATAAATTTTATGAAACTTTCTCTGTCTAACAGTTTCTCGATTTTTTTTTTTTAAAATTCCTATCTTCGTTCTAGAAATTTAATGAATTTTACTGTTTCTATAAACCTGTAACAACAACATTTAAACCCTGCCTTCCCTTGACTATTAGCGACAGCCAGGTGGCGCTATTTTTCTTTTGGGAAGGGGAATACTTTCTCCCTTTTTAAAGTTTGCATTTTTGTTTAATTTGCCAGTTAACAGAAATGGCATGAATAAGATATCTTAGAATTTGTGTCAATGAAAACATGTAATCATTTTATTTATTTGCACATATTTCAAAATATTTAATACAAATATTTGATGACTAATAAATTTTTGAGTGATTGCAAATAATATTTCAATTTATATACTTTTATAATTGTCTCATGAAAATATGAGTTTGAATTATTTTAACGTTCAATTAGAATATACACGTTTTCTCTATTCGTTTTGATAAGGTCAAAATTGATGTAAACATTTAAATTTAATTTATAATTCAATTAAATCTTTTCAAATTTAGATTTTCTCAGTCTACAAAAATATTTTGATATAAGGGGGATATTTTAACTTTTTAAACAAGAATATAAAATAATACAAGCTGAATAAACAATCTAACAAGCTATTTAACTTTAACATTAGTTTGACATAAATAATACTGTTGCATGATGTTTAAAACCGATTTCTTTAATTGCACATTGAAAAAAAATAGGATTCACATTTTATTTTAGAATGGCTTTTTTTCAACATAATAAAAGTATTGTTGTTTAAAAAAGATTTTGCTTTCGCTTTCAAAAAATTTCAGAGCAAAACTATTGTCTTGTTGTCGAAGAACATAGTAAGAGATTTTGAGATCTCTTCAAATATTGAATTAGAAGTAACTATTTTTAAAAAAATAACAAGAATCTCTCACTGAAAAATGCTTTGTAGTATTAAATTATTTTTATAGCATGCAAACACCCTAAAATGTAATGTATTTGCTTTTTAAAGAACTTAAGCAAATAAATAATATTTTGATGATTGTTCCAGAAACAAAACTTGCTGTATATATTTTTCCGAAAATGTTATAAGTGTGTCTTACACCATGTCCTATTTTGAGGGTATGGGGGGGGGACAAACATTGGAAGAAAGATTATGTAATTCAGAGGGTAAATAAACTTGATTCATAACATTGAATTTAATGTGAACTAAACTCCAAGAAGGAGTATTTCGCTATGAAAAAAAGATATTTAAGAGTCATTCAAGCTCAGAGTTTCCTATCATACTATGCTGTTTTTCAGCTAACATCACAAATAGGTTCTATTTAATGTTTAAGTACGTTTGAAATATGTTGTTAAACTAATAAAAGTTTAAGAAGCTAAATTTGGGTTTTCGCTATTCTTTTCTTTAAAAGAAAATGCAATTTCCACTTAAAGATTGTAAAATCCAGTTTGATATATTGGGTTTAAATCCCTTTAAAAATGAAAAATAAATTACAATTTTTTACTACGTACCTTTGATAATATACCTCAGGGAATTTGGAAGTGTAATAGCGATTCTAATATAGAAGAAGTCACATAGCTGAAACAAAATCTGTACGTTTCATAAAGGGGAAAAATCATTTGGCAAGAAAAATACATGAATAATAAAATAAACATTTTTATATCCATTCCTTTTTTTTGGAAGTATCAGATATTCGAGCTCTTTTACATGTAATATAAGATATATATCCGATCTAATTCAGACTTTTTCTCGTATATATGAAAATGCCAAACACTGTAAGTATTCAAACTATGGTTTTCTTTGAAAATACCATGCATAAATATGGAAGGAGAATTACTTCATAAATTCAATAGCATTAAAGTGTGGAAAACAACTTTAAAATTTTTATTTATTGTACGAAAATTTAAGGAAAGATCAAAGTATATATTCGCATTTATAGCAACTTATTACATTAGTTCCATTACATCAATATTTCATTGGTTGTACTTGAAAATCTCGATTAAAAATTAATTATGTTGTAAAAAACTTCATTTTTCACTTTTAATCTTAAATTATTTATATTAAGAAAACATACCACATATGTAGACACACACACACACACACACACACACACATATATATATATATATATATATATATATATATATATACAATTAACTTATTTATCATAAATAGTTTTTTTTTGTTTTCTTAGAAATTACAATAGTTTCTTAAGATACCTTTTCTAGCAAAATAATCGGGATGCTTCAACGTGCAACATTAATAAACACTTACATTTGTTTATAAATGAGGACTTTAGTGATTCTACCTAGAAAAGAAAAGAATGAAATAGAACAAAAGTAACAACCTTTTAATAAAAATAAGTATGTTTCTGAGCATTTTTACAAATAAAAGCTTGATAAGTTTCTTTTCCCAACTAATAATATTGAAAAATAATTTTTACAGACACAACGATTTTCTTTTCATAGTAACTAATTTACACGAAAACAAATTTAAAAAAGAAAGTAAAAGGTCGAATTAAATAAATAATAGAAAACACCTATTATTAAATATTCTTACAATACATTTAGAGATAAAAAGAATTATTTTTGAATCGAAAATTCAATGAAAAAAAGAATAATTTCCAAATTCAGAACTTTGATTAATTACAAACAGATATAAAAATTGTAACAATAACTGGTGCTAAGCGATGGATTACGTTTGCTTGAGGAAATATTTGTAATAAAGTTTCCAGTAGAAAATTTAAAAAGAATTTATCAAACTGATTTTGCAACTAATTCTTTTTTTTTTTGTTTCTCCTTCATCTAAACACATTTTATTCTTTTTATTTTCTACTAGAATATAATAGGAATGAGTTTTAAGTAATCATTGAATTCATATCAATCGTTTATAGACGTTCTGAGATTTGTCATATAAAAAAATTAAATTTGGAATATACTTTTAATTTTTATGTCCTTACTTTTCATTTTGCTAATTATTCCCGGAATAAAATGTTTCTGAGATTGCATAGGTAAGATAACTGTGATTTATATTAAAACAAAAATTAATTCACATCGTATAGTTTATGTGATTGCTTATTAATATTGTCAATATTTAAATTAAGGGGACATGGTACGATTTACGGAATTTTTTTTAATTTAATGATTTTCATAATTTTTTTGGTTGCCTCTTATGTGTATGTATGATGCAATACAGATTTTGTGCTCAAAATTTCATAAAAAGCTAACCATTTAATTTTTTAAGGGAAGAACTTGAATCTTATGAATTGATTTTAAAAGGATACTCCTCCTTCAAAAATTGACGTACATATATAAAATTTTATTTGCAAGTACGTTAAACTGTGTATAACACACACGTTGGTATGGGGTTTGTGATAACATGATTGGTATTTGTACAATACTTCTTTTTATGAATGCTTATTGAAAATTCCTTAAAAAATGTGCAAATTCTAACTTCAATTATTTTTTAAAAAATAACTATTGCTTTGATTGAAAAATACATACCAACTTTTGTTCCATGTACTATTAGCAACAAATGAAAAAAATTTCCAAGTATTAAGCACTATATAAAAAAGGCCTGAGCATTATAAATGAAGACAAACTACTTATTTTATCTTTCCGAGATAAGCCTGTTTAAAGTTTTGATTTGATATTGGAATGGGAATAAAAACAGGCGTAAAAGTTATCATAGCTATGCAGTTTTTAAACTCAAAGCTTTCAAATTTTGTAAGTTTGTAGAAAAATATATAAAAAAATAATTTAGACTAAAAAAATTAGATTTGATCTTTTGACCGATTTTTGTCAATTGAATTGCTCTGTGCCCCCTTAAAAAAAACAATTGTTTGAAATTTGAAAATAACTCAAAGGTTCAGATCTAAAGTAGTATTATGATACTTATAAAAGAAAAAAATTGACAGATTTTACATTTAATATGCGTCATTCAAAAGATAATGCAAGCAAAATAATTACGTCCTTTTTTATTGGTTACTTTTAATATTCAACTTGGAAGATCTTAAATTTCAAGTGAGAGAAACTAATTTGATTTTAAAGAAAGCACATTTACAGCTTTATGGCTTACTTGCATATAAGGGAAATATTGTTATTTCTAAATTAAAAAATAAGTTATATTTCAAAACTTCAATATATTCATTCAATATTCATTCATATATTCATTCAATAAATTCATTCTTTACAAAAAATTTTTGTGAAATATTTTGAATTCAAATTAATTTAATCATTTGATTGATTAAGATTTCCATTGATATACAATTTGGATCTTTTTAATATAGTATAAATATTGCATAAAATATGCACTTGGTTTTAAAAAAAATTAAACTTATGTTCCACGTTTTTACAGCATCGAGATAAAAACCGCGATAAAAAAATATAATAAAAAATACTAAATAAATTCCTTAGAAACACAGTTAAAATTTCAAATAAATAAATAAATAAAATAAAAAGAAATTTAAATTTTGTTTATTTGATCTTTATAACAAGTTAAATACTTAACATTTTTATTCGGAAATATTATCAGTATCAGTTAATAATTTACAGCTTGAGAAATTGCACACATCACTTAAAAGAAAAACATCAGACCCACAATGAATAAGATATATATTCCAAGCACTGTCATTTTATTTAATTGTTTATTCTCTGTTAAAAGAAATTAACAAATGAATTTCGTGGCGTTTCTCCTTCTGGATTTTTATGCAGTTCACGATATATAGTAGAGTTCTTCAATTTATATTAGATGTTAGAATACTTTAAATTTAAAGTAGTTAATAAGAAAGTAATTCATTAACTAAGAGCAAAATTTCCTTTTTCAAGTTAGCGTACAGTTGCACCTTTATTTAACAAAGTCCCTAAATCCAAAAAAAAAAGTTCGTAATATAGAGAATTTGATAAACAGATTAATCTTTCAATATTTTCCTGTTCTTGTTCCAGGAAAAAGTTTACAAAATTGAGAGATTTGTAAAATGGAGGTCCCATTGTAATATTAAAAGCTACGATACAAGCTACGATAATATCAAATCATCATTGAAAAGCGATTTCAAGCATTTATATATATATATATATATATAAGCATATTGAACGAGATAACTTAAATTTTTTTTCGAATAAATATAAACCACATAGCATAAAAATAAGATCAACATTAAATTGGACTCATTCCAATCGAAGATTGTAACTACAATTTAGTTTTTTACTCAAACCGAGAAAATTTTTATTAGCATTTATGTTACGTTAAATTTCAATTTCTTTGTTTTTTTAAGGTTATGTTAGTTATGAAAAACAGCAAAAAGTCTCAATTTACGATTATTTTGAAACTAAATAAGCTAAGTCAATTATAATAGATTTTCTTATTTTAGAGACAGAGAAATTAATTACTCTTACTATTAATATTCTTTGGTAATTTAAATCTCAAATTATTATGCTATTGTACATATTCATATTCTGCTGCATAAATTGAAAAAAAAATCCACGTTCAAATGGGATCTGAAAGAATCTTGGGATGTTTTAAGTGTAAATTAAATTCATTAATTTATGTCTAAAAAATAAGAAAGTTGCACAAAGTTTATTTATTTATTTATACAAATACTAGACATTGGCCATTAGGCCATTAGTTTCGATCTATCTTGTCAATACTTGAGAACAATAGAGTTAAAATACGATAATGTGCAGCAAATTCTTCAATATAGTCCTTATCCATAGACTCTCCGGAGTTATAAAGAGTACAGGTTGAAGTGTCCTTTAGTCGAATTTTAAAAAGATAGGCATTCAAACAATCATGCCTAGTCAAAAGACGAAATAATGCCACAGCTACAGGACGATGAAAGTCTGGAATAATTGGCTTTGAACTAGTGATACACTCCCAAATCTTTCCATTAGTTTCATTTGATAAATAGAAATCAAAACTCCTCCTAAACTCTAATTTTATTAGAAGTTTTGTAGAGCATAGAAGTCATATAGTTATTAATAGTTTGAAGAATATTCATTCCCGTCTTTGCCAGGAAATCGGCTATTTCATTTCCCTATTTGCACAAATTACCTTGTGCAATTGATACGTTCGAATTAATAAGTTTTCGCCATAACCTTCTCAAATTCGTGTGCAGTGAAAACCTTAAAAATTTAAAGCCAGTATTTGATTTAAATAATTCTTTTTGGATACGTCTGAAACATGTTTATGAATGCTAGTTTTGGATCTACAGCACACACTAATAATCTATTTTATAGCAGTTTATTTTACATACTTAGATATTTATTTCTTTATTCCCCTATATCTGTAAAGTCATAATGATTAATTTTTTCTTCTTTAACAGCGTCATTTTGTTCCTATTTTTAAATACAAACAAATTAAACACAAAGAGAGAAATCTTACGCTAATTTAATCGCCTTCTCCCATGATAGATTTAATTATATCTATAACCATAAATTAGGTAATTCCTCACGAAATACTTCCTACAGTGTGTTCCCTTCGATTCCCAAAGTGATTTACTAACAGCACAGATTATTCCAATTCCGATTTATAATTGCGACATTGTCGCTAGCGAATCCGCAACGCCCTTTTCACACCAGAATACCGCCGAGACAAAGTATACGATTCTGAAATTAATCGTTTTGCGTTACTTCTCGCAGCTTCGCCCGGTCGTTTCCTTTCCGAAGCAATTGAAATATAGTGCGTGGGAATTAACTTTCGTGGGACAGTTGTAATTGCTCGTCCTTGCTCCTATTACGCGCAAGATGCCAGTTTAATTAAAATTCCCGCACTTTCTTGCCTTCAGTTGCCAATTTCAATTTTCGGTTTGAAAAGTAGTTACGAACAAAGCTTTGTTTTATTCTTTTGATGTGACAGTTTGGAAAGTTCTTTAGGTCTGGTAACTGAAAGAACTTAATTAGGGATAAAAATGTTTCTAAAGGGTCATTTAGGTTTGTATTTTTATTTTAACTTTGATTATAATCTTTGAAAATGAAACAGTAGAATGTGTATTTTATTGTTACTTAAATGAGTATAATAATCAAAAGTGGAGTTAAATGTTAGATTATTTTCTAAGATTTTGAATAATTCATTGTATTACAGAACACTTTCAGTTTTGAAATCTGGAGAATAATAAAATTATAAGAAATCTAATAGAAAGCAAAAAAGTGATTTTTAATTTCTTCATTCGCCTATATGTAATTCTAATTTTGCAATGTACCTGATTAATCTTTGAATTAGCTGTGGAATTTCGTTTTCCTTAAAATAAATGTTATTTTTAACCAGAGTGAGCAATACGGAATGATTTAAAAATGGCAAAACACGTGAGTTATTGGGAATTTTATTAAAGAAAATTGTTTACACAAATCATCATTATTTTTTCCCCACTTTATTACTAAGCAAAACATTTTCACACTAATCAGAATATAGATCTAAATAAAATCACCAAGAGATATATAAAGAAATTTAAAAATGAGAAACATTCAATTGAAAACAATTTTTGTCAAGAAAAGCATAGAAAAACCTTTTATACAAGGAAAAATGATTCACAGGATGTTTATGACTAGGAAATATCCTAGCTTTTTTTTAATTTCATACATTTCTATGACATCCTCACAAATCAGTACTGATCAGAATTTTTCACCTTATTCCAACTACAAAACTACCTAAAATATTTATAACAAAATGTTTTGAACTCAAACCAAATGAAATAAAAATGATTCAATAAATTTTTTACCTTCGTTTTAATACACATTATTTTGGGAGCAATAAATCATTCATCCTGCTTTGCGCTTGATATTAATGATTAGTGTTGACTTGTTTACATTCATATACAAGTAAATTTGGTATTTTAAGAACATAAGAAAATTTTTCAGATTTACAATTAATAATCCAAATTTCTTGAATTCAAATTGCAATTTTTTAAAGAATTACATTAAAATTTTCAAGAAAAACACATTGTATGTTTCAAAAAGAAAAAAAAGAATAAATAACCAATTTCACAATTGTGAAAATTTTCGATACATTTAGTAATATTAACTGCATTAAAAACAAAATAAAAATCTATTGATCAGAATATGAAATTGGTTTTGAATATACTTGTCTATCATACAAAAACAAAAACAATGTAGATGAAAAAATTAAGTGCCAGCAAATATTATTAAATTTTTGGGTTTATAATTACACTATTCATCTCTATTAAGTTACGAACAAAGCATTTATAAATTATTGAAAGGCATATTATGGAACAATGTTCATTAAATTTAGTAAACATATAATAAGTTTTTAATCTTTCTACGAAATATTATTGTTTAAAGTCAATGTAATATTGTGAGGATTAAATTAGAGTAAGAAAAATATTTCTTAAATAAAATTGTGAATAGTGCAAATATTAAGATATTTAATTTAATTTTTTTCAGGATGAGTTTTAAAAAACTATTTATAGATATTTTCTCTAACTTTTTAAGTTTGCATCTTATAGGATGAAAGCTAATAAAATATCTTGATGTTCTTATCTTGTGATAAATTTTATAAGCTTTCTACAAAATCGTTAAAAAAATGTCTTAATAATTTTTTTAGCTATGCTTTCTTCTCTTTTCATTATTATGATAATAATAATAATAAATCATGTTGAACTTTAAATAAAAAAATTAGTATAAGAGCCTTTATTGACAAAAAAGATTTTCGGATCAACACTTTTTTTCCCTAACAAATTTGATACATTAATATACAAAAGTAAAAATTCAGAGTAAAAAGTATAAGCTTTTCAGAAATGTTAAAAAAAACACCTTTATTAATATTTTTATACTTCTATTCATTTTTAAGCTTCTTTTCAACATGGTTTCAACAAATTACCTGAATAATCATGAATGGTTTGATTGGGTTTAGTTAGTAAAATGCACTATTTAGACTAAATTGTTTACTTTTATTTTTATTTTCAATATATAAAAATTGTTTTATTAAATAAAAAGTCCTATAATTCACCCTTATTTTTCGTATTATTTCATGGATTTCATTTTTTATAATCTATCATTAACATATTATGCTTATAATTAAGAAATAATTATTTACTACATAAAATTAAGAAACTTAAAATCTAAAGTATTTTTATATTCATTGATACTTTTTGATATTCATCCTAAAAACATTTTCATTGATATGCATCGTAAAATCTGCTTGAAAATATTTGAAACAACATTTATTTAACACTTTTGAATAAAATTCAATAAAAGTTAAATAGCAAATGACTTTTTGAAGTTTATTAAAGGCATGAGTATTATTCCTTAAAATTTCCGCTTACGATTTTTATGGGAATGTGTGATTGAAATAATTTATTTTTTACCGTTGAAATAAATTTATTAAAAAATAGCAGAAATACATATTTTTTTTTGTATTTTCCCTATTTCCTTACTTTCTGGAATATTAAATTATCATATTTATTCGAGTCTAGTCGCCCTTTTTTTCCAATATTGATGGTACTGAAAATCAGGCCCAGCTTTGAATCGAAGGTGAAAAAATTCATTGGATGGAGAAAATTGAACATCGTACTTATGGTTATGGTTTCTCATACAAACTTTCAATATTTGCGACCCAATTTTCAATCATGATTTTCATCACGCTCCCTCCCCCTTTTACAATAACAATGTATTGAATGCAATAATAACGTACTTCGTCGCTAAAGCGTAATTAAAACAACAACCTTAATTAAAAAACGTACGAATTATACAAATAAGAATTAAATTACATATATGTTACTTTTAATTAACAAATATTTTAAGTAATAGGATAAGTAATAAAAATTTTACTTTTTTCCTATCTACATTTATGTCAGTGTAAATGTGTATTCTATTTTTTTATCATGTCAGAATGTATATATAATTATATATTGCATTGTGCTCTTCTTAGTAAATTAATGATTTCTTAAAAATAACATTTTATTTTCAACTTTTTCATATGCTCGCACTCCCCTAGAGGGGCACGCCCCAGAATTTCAGAATCAATGGGTTAGAACAATTACAGGTTCATGTATGTATTTAAACGTTTTTAAAACTGATAAAATAAATTAATCATTCACTTTTTATAGTTCTCATTTTAATTTTTTCTTAATTTCGTAAAAATCGGATAACTTTCTCTGTAAACCATTTTACATTATTTTTTTGCAAAATCGTGTTTTAAATTTTGGGTATGGTTTAGAATATATAATGGCTTAGATTTGAATCAATACGATCACTAAAACACTAATATCTGGAAAATATGTTTAAAGAAATGTATGCATAATTGATCTTACTTTTGGCTAAAAGAAGTGAAAGTATGCATTATAAATTCCCAAGAATCTCTAGTAGAATATAGAAGTGTCTTTCTTTTAAACGTAAATCTAAGTGTTTCTAAACTTTTATCGTAGAAATCACTTAAAAAACTTGTGCCGCTGTCTGAAGCATTTTTTACTTCAAACTTTCAAAAATAAGGCAATGATAACCGGGCTTATATACTTGGATTCTTTTAGAAAGGAAGTTATTCCCATTTTCGAAGAAAGGCAAGTTTCTAAAGTTTCGGTTCTGTGATAGCTAGTTATAACGGAACGATGCAGAGAACACGAAAAAATAAAGTGAAGCCATTTGCAAAACTCAGGTGAAAATCATATAAATAAAAATTCTTTTCCCTTAAGTCGTTTCCCCAAATACCTGCAGAAGTTTCACGGAGATAAGTCAGTAACATTTTTTGGAAAGAAAAAAAATTCTTTTGCATTTTCATTGCTAAAATAAATCGCAAATTCTGTCACAAAATAATTTCTTTCTTTTCGTAGAAATAAATAATCAGAGAGAGAGAGAGAGAGAGAGAGAGAGAGAGAGAAAGAGTTGTGCGTGAAGTGAAATGAATTCCACTGAAAATAGAATCTCCGTTTACTTTTCTCAAATATTTGGTTTCTTTTGCGCTGAATTTTAATTTACTCAGCTTAGTTCAACACTTCCAGTATTTCTCCGGGGAATATCGATGTTTAAAAATACTTTTCTCCGGTCTGATTAGTCAGGTGTTATTTATCTCTGAAAACTTTTATTCTTCGAGTCTTAGTTTTTCCAGAAAACTTAGATGATGAGACCTATTGAACCGGATCTGCGTTATTCCTGAGGGGTTTCTCATAAATTACCATATTCATGATGATAATTAATTCTTAAAAATGAAGGAATTTTTTTATGGTTATTAATCTTGTTCAGTCGAGTGGTTGTGGATGACTTGGATAACTCTTAGAGTTAGAATTTGAATATATTTTGTCAGAATATGCCAGTACTTCCGAATATCAATTAAGAGCTTTTTTAGTCATGCGTAACTAGCAAGTAAATTTTTAAGAACAAATAATATTTAATCTTGTTATTTTTCATTTTTTAATATGACTACATTATAAATCAAGTATTTCTGTGCTATTCTAAGCCAGTAAATCTCTTCAATTGTGTTACACATACCCTACTCGAAAAAGGGAAAAACTTTTAGGGTTTGTAGCCATTTACGCAAGAATTACAATGCCGGGGGAAGATTGATACATCACTGTTGTAGCCCAGGTTAATTGAAGAGTAACCTCCTCATGTGTGCTATTCAGGGTATCTATATTTGCGACAACTTTATTTTTTTAAAAAATGGAGACATGGAGACTTTTTTTGTGGTTTTTACATTTGTTTAGCACATTTTAAGAAAAATATGCTAAAATTAAGAAGAGAAAAGAAATTATTATTACTAAAATGAAAATATAGGTAAAAATTTACAAAAAAATAGCATAAACGCTGTCCATTCTGTACCAAAAGTTTATGAGCAAATTTTCAATTTTTCAATTCTGATGTGTTGTTAAGTTATTCATTTTTGAAATGACTTTTAGGATAAGAAATATTTTAATTTTTACAAGACTGGAGCACTTTATTTTAGTTATTATACGAAAAATTGCTTAAAAAAAATCAGTGATTATGTTAACATAAGGGACTGTAAATTTTGTAATAAAGCATGGTTGATAAATCTGAAGGTAAAACACTTGTTTTATTATACAGAACATACACAAAAAATTTCTGTTAATTATTTTCAAAACTTTTTTAGCAATCGCTGGCCCCGTTTGAGCATTTAAAAAAAACAAACACATTTCGAGTAAAACGCGTTTTAAAGTATGACATATTGGTTAAAGTAATGGCATTTGCTTTTACTAAAACACTTGTAGTTTTTGTCCTAGTGAACAGAAAACAATAAACTTGGTATTTTTATAAAGCTAATAAGATGGCGTATAAAATAAAATCATAAAAATATTTACAATTTTAGGGTAGTTGGATACATTAACGCTTCCACGTCACAGGCCCAAGGTTCTAACCCCTGGCTGGGCGAGGCTGACTGGGTATTTCATCCCTTCAGTGGGTCAGTAAAATAAGTACCAAGCTTGCTTGGGAACTTAACACTGGGGTCTCGCGTCAGGCTGGCCACCTGACCGGAACATCTGCTCATGAACCTCAGGGTCCAAGGTCGCGTATACTGAGTTGGGCATAGTAGGCCTTGGCCCTCATGTGCTGTTGCGCCACTGAGTTAAGTTTGAATACATTAAGGTTGTGTGGCATATTCATTAGTAAAACGATGTCTTACCCTTACTGTACGCCGAAAAGGCTATAGATGAATAGAGAATAAGCTTGTTTTCCTTTGTTTGTTCAATCCAAAGGGATATGATTAAAGCGGTGTCGGCACTATGTGAATGGCACTATGTCTGATTTGGGCAACGTGAAGTTCGCGGATAAGTCGAGATTTGTTTTAGAGCCAGGTGAACATCATCTAAGGCCTGGAAAAAACTCAGTTAGCTCCAGGACATAATCCAGCATCACGCATTTTGAGGTGGAAGAATCATGGTGTAGGCAGGGATTTCTTTGGGATATCGTACCGACCTGCACATCTATAGACTGAGTTTTATGACAACTGTCTTTTGGGAGGGTCCTTGGATTACTGTGAAACTGTACGCTGCAGAAGCTGGCCCTTCTTTCGTTTTAATGGATGATAATGCGCATCCCATACAACTGACATCATTGATAATTACCTGGAGAGTGAGAGGATCTAGTGCACGCCCCCGACTTTAATCCTATTGATACACGAGATGCTCAAGCTATGTCTGCATGTTTCCCATTTCCAACCATTATCAAAGAATTGCGAATTGCTCTACATTAGAAATGGCGATTATTTGACTCTGTGGTATTTGGTCACATCATTAAAAGGATGGTCCCACGATGTATACTTTTCTTGAGTATGAGGGATGGTCTCCTGTTCTGTTAAAGCTATTTTTATTTATTCGTTTTGCATTTAAACATTTTGTTTATGACTCTAATATCAATTCACCTTATAACAAGATAAATTTAATATTGTTTTCATCTTTTTGTGTAATTCTGTATTTAATTTGATTAATTTTTTACCGATTATATCATGCACCATTTCGTGTCAATCAAAGCTGCACTTATAGATTTTTTTTGTATTTTATTGCTCCATATTTAAGTTTTGGAAGTGAACACGCACATGCGCACACACATAAAACAAGTTTAGACCCGAAATATTTTTGTCTTAAAGTATTAAGTTCTTCCAATTATTAACATTATATAACCCCAATGACACTGGAAAAAATATTTTAAAAAATTCTCTGCCCTTCTGGAACGTAGACGGTACCCGCACGATCATGCGGGTTGAGCTTCACCTGCGAAATTTTACAAGTTTTACATTTTTTTAGCTCTGATTCAAGAAACAAGCTTAATTCAACTACAATTATTATAAATAAGAAATTTATTTATATATAAATAATTATTTTATTGATTCATTATTTATTTACTGTGAAAGTTTTTAAAGCATGGTTTTGTTTTTGACAATTGTCAAAAAATAGTGCATTTTTCACAACGTGTTTTGGAACTGCTCTCACAGTTTTCAAATCTGCACTTGTGCGTGGCCTTGAAATGTCATCAACACATAGAAAATGGCTATACATGTGATACATTTTATCTTGGTATGGCCTTTTAACATGTAGATTAAAATACGTTGATATTTTAGGGAGGAATTATAAAACTGTCATATTCATCATCAGTTAAAATACTTTTGTTAGTAGATGAAGATGCTGCTACGCTTCAGCTATCTCTAACTTAAATTTTAAGAGATCCATTTTGGGTTTTTGGAGGAATTTTATTTGATATTCCATCCTGTTTGTATTGAAACCAAGAATTTGCTACAGCTAAAACAATGAAATGAATGGGTTCAAGGGAATTTTATTGTAACACATGATCCCAAATTGTACATTTCCATTACAAATATTTCCATGTTTCCTTCATCGTTTTCATCTAAACTTGATTCTGCTTCCAGTATGCGTGGTTCATGTGTTTTTTTCCGCAGAATAGTCGTCATGCGAGAGATCTTTAAGTTCAGAATCTGATTTATTTATCAATTGCAATGTGTGAGAATTCTTTTCCCTTTAGACACTTGAAAAAGTTTTGGGTTAAAAGTTAGCATAGTATTCCGTGAAAAATAAAAAAATGTATCAGAAATTTTTATTACTTAAAAAAACTAAAAAACCTGTACCAATTTACCAATTTCCATCGAAAAACTCGAATTTTTTTTTGGGGGGGGGGAGGAAGAGATATGAATGCACACACAGATATCTGTGTAGAGGATGAAAATGCCATATCCCTTAACAATTGTATGAAAGTGAAAACTAATTTCAAAAAGAGTAAGAGAAAGAAAAAAGGGACTCGTCCATGGAAACCCCCAAGCAAATATGGTATTAATTACATAACAATATATTTCGTTTTTTTATTGAGTTTTCATCAAAATTATTGAAACAGAAAGGAAAACTCACATGGCACAAGCCCTTACCTTCACAGCTGCAATGACTAAAAAAAAACGCCCAAATCGCACGATCATGTGGGTAACGAAATCCCGAGTTCTACAAGCAACACTAAGAGTTTAATTAATATTTCTACTATATTTCATTTATTTAAACATTTAGACAAAAATGTGCATCCAAACAATTAGAAATATACTGATAATTACTTTTTTATGCCATATAAAAAGAAGATGTGTTTTCGTTGTATTTGTAAACAAAGCTAGATTTGACAACTGAAAGTAAAACATGGACTACAACCACTGTTGTTGATAAAAATGATGCCGTACACTTTCTGCAAACCCACTCAATCGTTCGATTCGGGCTTTTTTTTACACAGAAACAAAAACATATATATATTGTACATTAATTGCATGTTATATAGTACATTAATTTTAAAAATCGTTAATATCGATTTGATCAGAAATTATTTTTTTTCACTGAATGTTATTTTATACAGTTTAATTTTAATTAGTTGTGCTAAATACTTTTTAAGCCTTAATGTAACACAAGAAATCTTTAGCATACTATTTAATCTTAGTATTAATTAATTTGTCCTTTTATTTTTCTTTATCCTTTTTCTCTTTTTTGTTTATCTTAATTTATCTTCCTTTTTTCTTTTACTTTTATTCATTTAGTTGTAATCAACTTTATAGAATTCATAAAATAATACTTATTATAAATGAAATTTTAACTAAATTTAAGTGCTTGTATCATTTGACATGGAATAACTCCAAAACAGAAATTCCTTTCTTTAATAACACACAATATATATATATATATATACATATATATATACATATATTTGTACTATTCAACTAAAAATAAATTTTGCTTCAAATTTTTAACATTTTGCAATGTTTAAAATGCTTTTCCAAATCCTTTTATTGTCTTTAGTCACACCAGTAAACCAGGAAAGATTTAATGTAAGGAATTTATTTAAACTATATAAAAATAAAGTAGAATTATAATCTAAAATAATTTTTATAATTTTAAATTTTTTTCTTCTACAAATACACGTTTTTAACTTTCAAAAAAAAAAGGTAAAAAAAGTATCGATTGGAGTAGGAAATTACAAATACTAGAAATGAAGTTATGTAACATTTTACGGCGCAGAATAAGGATAGTAAAACTTTTGAAGTAGGGTATGGAATTACACAATATAATGTTTTTCTACACTGTGTAATGGATGAGCTATCCCATCCATTAGTGTACGAGAGTTTGAAGGAAAACTAGCCATAGTCAAAACAACACAATTTATTTACTATTCTTAACAACGACACAAATTCAACAACCTAAGCTAAGAAATGCACCAATTGATAAATATGGGAGCAATAGCGAAGTAGACGAGATAATTGGAGATATAATAATAAATCGGATCACTTACACTTAGCCGTACAGGCAATACACCTTTTTATATTTGAAGATAATTTCTAAGGTAATCCAATCCAAACCAACCGAATCCAATTGACCAAATCGTCAATCTTAATATTAATCAAATAATTTACGAAGTGCTGTTGTCTAGCTTTACGTTATCTTACTTTAATCTTCACCGCTATTATTTAGCTTCTAATCTCTCTTTCCTTCTCGAACCCGAAAGCTAATACTTAAATACACGACATAATTTACATATATCGCGTCTTCTTCTTCGGGAGGAAGTTTTCAATTACAAAATATTTAAAGAAAGTAATTCCCCGAGAGGATAGTTAGGAAAAACGCTGATAGACCCACTACAACTGTATTAATATTCTCGATCTTCAGAATTATGCCACATGCAACTTTTATTACTTAAGACACCGACTATGTTCGAAGACCAATTTTTCAAAAATTGATTATCAGAAGAATTTCATTGCTTTAAAGAACATAAAAATGCTTAAAGAGTTATAATTATGAAATAAATACCATGTATCACCCCTGTTTTTGAAAAGAAAAATATTTTTATAAATTTTTTTAAAAAATTTCAATTTTAAGAAAAACAGCATAAAAAATATATTGGACACAATGTAATTTTAATTGCATTGATACATTTATTGATCCACCTGAAGTGTCACAAACCGCAGGTTAAAAAATATTTTCAAAAATAAATATTTAAGCATTCGAACTTCACGTTAATGATTTTTCTTCGAAATTACTTTATATTCTAAGCTAAAAAGGACTATAAAATGTGATTAAATGTATCTTAAAACCTGCGGTTTGCTGCACTCTCAAAGGCTTATAACATAAGTGTTGCAAATTTCATTGAATTTTATATAATTGTTTTGGAGGTCTCCCAGTTTTCGTGCAAAAATTTTCGTAAAAATTTCATTCTTCAAAAAACGTATTAAAAAATATACTTATAAGTTACATAAAGTAAATAATGAAAAAACAACTTAAAATTCTCCAGTTTTATATATTATTCCTTCTTCTTCCTCAATTTTTATATTTCTTTTTTTTCCCGAATGACCCTAAGTTTTCTTCTGCAGGTTTTTGCTGTTGGCAGTGAGTGACGTTTTGAATCTGCAATGCGCTCATTATCGAAGTTTTTTTTGTCCCTGTACAGTATAATAGCCCGAAACAATACCTATTGCATTTAATATGGAAATTAATCCCTGGAAGCCATTATTAAACTGCACAACAGCAATATAAGCTCCTAAATGCGATGTTTGATGCTCAACGAAAACTTCTTTTGGTAATATCTTCCACAAAATTCCATTAAAACTTTCGTTCGGATTTTGAGTTTTGTCATGTAAACATTACTTTAAAAGATTTCTGTCACACAAATCCATATAAACTGGCTTTATCGTGTTAGCAATATTTTTGGCAGTCCCAAGGATTTATCCTGATACGCAATATTAGAAGCACTAGCATGTTGAAATTTACACCAACTTTTAGTTCCGACAGGGGACTGTCCATGTTTTGGCTGATGTTTTGATGAGCAACAATGAAAGAAGGCAGCAATAACAGCAGACTGCATTTTGTCCAAGTATTGCTTCCAATAGCAATTCCATAGTAATTTTGTAGCTTATTAATTAAACCATCAGTCAATTTACCTTCCCCCCGAGTTTTCAATTTTCGAAACCTTGTCCCAACTCTTTTTTGAATATGCCCTATACATTCTAGCTTCGTAACAGAATCCTTCCCGTAAATGTCCTTCTCGGCATCAAAAGCTTTGGAATCTCCATCTCATAATAGTCAGTGTATCGTAACATTCTATGATCTTCGACCTCTCAAAAATACGATAAGCCCCAACCGGTACCATATTGGATGAAGATCCTTTATTTCATTTCCCGCAATTTCACATTTTGTTGCTCCGTCTTTGAATTGTATTTTCTACAAAACTGAGATAAAGTTTCAAAGACAACAATTTTCCCATATCAACAGATATTGCACTAACGCAACCATTTAGCGAAGAAAAACCACGTCGTTGCCAGGTACCATCCATCGAAACACCACAATTTACAGTATCATGTATAGATTTTTTTTAATTGCCTAATACCTTTTTCTGCGTCATTCATTATTTTTTCTCCAACGGAAGTAGCAGCACTGAGGAGTTTTTTTTCTTGTTGGTGGAATGCAAGCTTTGAGAGAAAGGGAGGTAGATTCAAAACAGCACAAAGTTTTCTTCCTGCTGAAAAACCTCTCCCAATCAATCTTAAGCCATAAACAAAACGAGTATTGAGCTCATTCATTTTGTCTAACTTTTTAGAAGTACAAAATGCCGACATGAAACTGCAATTTTTGCAGTGCAAAGAAAAGTTTGAAGATAATCCAAACCTTGAATCTTCCACAAGATAAAGGCTTCCTGCTGTACACTTTTTTGTTGGGCAACACAATAACGAAAAAATACCAATTAAAATTTCCAGATCAATCAACTTGTTTCCAGTTAAATATGTTCTGAAATATTACTTTCATCATCATTTGCCTGATTATATTTCTGCGGCTTCAGTGAACTGGTGGTCATAATTTCTTCCTTGCATGAAGCAGTTTCAATACATGTATTTTGGTTTCCATGAAACTTTCTTTTACGGGGCCGATATGAACGACTTTTATCCCTGATTTCAGGTAAAATAAATTTAAGATTAAATTAAAATAATTTAAATTCTAAAAATAAAGCAAAATATATAGAAAAAAACATAATTAAGATAGACGTGGTAAATCTAACGTCGAATGTAAAGAAACACGGAATAGTGATAGTCTTAAAATTCCGTTGCCAACCTTTTGCAACAAAATTGTTTGAAATAATTATTAGCAAACCGTGGCTTAGTAAACAGATAATTAAAATTTTAGCTTTTGAAATTCCATTTTAGTGAAATAATTAAACACTGCATATGCTGCATATGCATATTTGAATTAAACACTGTCGCTCGCTTCTGGTCCAGATGACACTACTTCCGGTTTCGTCTTCAACTACTATGCCTTATTAAAATTGCTATATCTAGAGTTCTAATTTACGTAAAATTAAAATAAAGACTGCTTTGAAATCTTAAAGGTTGCAACTTTATTTTACAATCATAAAAAAAAGTTCGAAATTTTTGTCAAAAAAACACTTTTTTAACCTAGTCGGATACCTTAACTTGAAACTATATTTCTCATATTGTCAAAGAATAAAAACTACTATGTAGAATAATATTACAGAATTTTTTAAAGAATCAAATCTCCCCGTTATGCCTTTTTTTCTGGTCTAACTGTTCAAACTTTTTCAATTTCAATAAAACCGACACCACCAGAAAAGAGGAAGGGGGAAAAACGCTCGAAGAACAGTATCGAACAAAACTTTTTCACAAATTGCATTTCAGAGACAAAAATCTAAAATCAATTGTTGAGAAATATCTCTCGAAGACAGTTGAAATGAATCCGCTTTTCTGGTTAGGCGGGTTAAACTTTTATCAGCGTAAAATCCTTTGAAAGTCCAACTACCAAAACGCTTCCTGGAGGAGCAAAAATTCAAACGAAGTGGGGAAGAAAGAGTGAAAAAGTTGTTTCCGCATTGAGGAAAGAAACAACTATTTTGGGGGCGTCCAGGGATCCCTGTCTACCATTAGGGCGGAATTCTTCATCAGGTAGAAATCATGTCATCGTTAAATATTAAGGGGTAAGTCTTTTATTTTCTTGGGTCCCTGGGCGTTATCGGCTTACGTGGAGTGGAGCGCAAAATAAGAATCCAGTTAAGCTTAGGGGCCATCTTAATAATGCATCATTCTTTTTAATGATCTACAATTTCATTCATGAGGGAGTGTGTTCAAATTACGAAATGAAACTCTCTCAGAATGTAATTGCAAATGGGTTTACAAAAATAAAAAATGATATTATATGCAACTTATTGGGTTAATTTAGCTTAATTTGACTTCCCACATTAGAGCTTCAAATTCAGATCATAAATTAAATTCGAGAAAATCGTCCCCTAACATTTTATGCATTTAATTAGCTTAATTAATGATTTATATATGAAATGATAACATTTTTTAAAATCATTTTTTCAAAAGTTATAATTTGAATAATTTTAAAACTGTGCAGAATTCTGTTTTTAAAAGAAATATGTTTTTTTTCTTACCATAACGCATGATCGACATAATTTTTCCATTGATACGATTAAATTATTTGACACATGGAAGACCATATGCAATTCAGAACCTATTGCAGTTGATACATTATTCTGAGGACGTATTTAGTGCTGCTACTGCTCGGCCAAGATAATCCCAATCCTACTCTATTGCAGTGATTTTCAAACTGTGGGGCGCACCCCGCTAAGGGGGTGTAATAACCCTACTTGAAGGGTGTGAGCATATTGAAAAGTCCAAAAGGCACTGCACAATGTGTTTGATTAGTTATTTTTAATACTAAATTAAGAGCACGTTTAATAACTACGGGTGACTTTTCCATGAGCTTATCCCGCAGAGCGAAGTTTTCTAAAGGAAGGTTTAGTATTAAAAATTGACTCTCTAACTTATTTTTCTAAATTTAGTTGAGATCTATATTTTGTCTTCAAACAGCCACTGTAGAAAATCCAGTTTCTTAAAGGTAGATGTTGTAAACAGTAATAGTATACGAAACGATTTTGTTGGTGCGAGATGTGATGGATACAAAACAGAGATCGACAGAGACTAGACGGTTTTTCTAATGACATTTGTACTTTTGGAAATGGATGGTTGAAAAATTAAATATTTAATTTAATTAAAAATTATTTTACAATCTCTTCCAATTTAAAAATTAGAAAGGAAAACTTACATAATACTTATCATATTACTTAAAAGTAACATATACAAAATTTTATACCTGATAATTTGTACGGTTTATAATTAAGGTGGTATTGCAGATTTAGAGTCAGTTTTATTATTGCATTCAATGCATTTGTATTGTATGAGGGGCAACGAAAGTTAAGATTGAAAACTGGGTCACAAATACTGAAAGTTTGAGATGAACTGCACTATTGAATTTAAGTCAGGTAAATGAGATGCCTAATTCATTCGCCAAATGTTCCGACCAAAAAGATATTTGTCTACAAACATTCTTCGATGTAGTTGAACATTACCGTCTAACAGAATAGTAATATAGAGTCTCATATGTCAATCAAGGATTTTGTCTTAATATCCTTGATCATTCACAGTGTCTTCACTGAACAAATTCACAAGTAAGTTTTTATGAACCCCTAATGAGAGATTTCGACCCACACCGTTATTCCACTTTCACTGTATGAATGCTATTCAGCAATGTTGGATTTATGGTGACGTATTCCTTTCTTTTTTCCAGATAAGAGAACATGATGAAAAAATCCCTTTCTAAAATTAACCTAGACTCTTATTTCTAAAAGTATAAGCTCCCAATCACCCCTTATCCATTTGACAATCTTAGCAAATACCAATTTAATCAGATCCTTCTTTGTATTTGATTTAATGTGAAACATCTAATTGGTTTCTTTGCATACAAACCTTCTTCGCAAAGACCTCTTCTGATCGTAGTAGTTGAAATTATTTTTCTTTTTTGCCGAAAAATTAGCTGCAATTATTTGTGATACAGTAATATTTCTACTAATTCATCCAGAAACAAATAGCAAATGATCTCCAAGAGAGAATTATACAGCATCGGAGATTTGAAATAGACCTTCATGGAACTGAATTTTGAGATTAGAACAGATTCCAAAGTCGTCAGACTACACTATTATTCTTAGAACCAAACTACCATCCAATAGCTCCTATCTTAAAGAATCAAGTAAATGTATTTTACTTCACAGTTAAGAATATTTTTAAACCAAAAGTTTAAGATTAACAAGCAAACTTTTAAGAATCTTGAAATTTCAAAATTTTAATTTTAAGAAATTTTTATATACTTCCATTAAATAATTTTCCCTTAGAGGCTCAGAATAGCAAATACAAAAGTTAAATTTTCAATTTTAGTATGATGTTATTACCTATCATAAAAACTCATTTTACTAAATTTATCTAGGATTTTTAGAAGCATGATCTCAAATACGTGTTGAGCCTCAACTGTTGGAGTTCGCGTAGTTTGTTTTGAATTAATATCACACTAGAAATACAAGACAATTTTTTTGGGGAAGAGTAAATACTAATATATATCTGAATTCGTACCTCAAAGTTCCTCACTAGAACATATAACGATTTGGAGTCTTGTGGAATAGTGGTATATCCTAAAACGCATCCGATACCATCATTCTACAAAATAGTATTATGCAGAAATGTAGACTTGAGTCTGTTATTTTTAATAGATGTCAGGGATATATTCCTACATAGCAGGCTTCCGAAGCAGATGTAATCAGATTTAATTCATATAACCTCTCTTTACTAAAGATTTTTGATACATTAAAATCTCACTACCTCGCATACTTTATTTTCAAAGCTTTAATTTGATCAAGAACTGCCAAATATTTTAAGTTAACTACAACAATAATTATTTAAGGCGTTTCTTTGTCATAATAATCAGCACATAAAGTTAAACTTGATCAAAGATTCATTCGATAAGGCTTTAACTTTAATGTGTAATGTTTACGCTACCATAAGTTATTTATAAAATGTTTTAACTTTTGGTACAATGCATAAGCCAAAAATAGTTTCTTTCTAACTTTTCGGAAATCTATATTAATTTAAAAAGAATGAAAAGAAAAAAATGAAAGAATTAACATGAATAAATTGCTTAGGGAATGATAATGAAAATTAATTGTTTATTCAAAAAATTACTTCAAATGTCGAAAAAACGTTAGACCCTTACTACAGTAAGCAAAATCAAGATGATTTATTGTCTTTGATCAAAAAGTATTCATATATTTAATGATTATTTGAAAATAAAATATAAAAAAGATGTTTTTTTTTCTGCTTTGTTATGGGTTTGAAACAGGAATCGGTCTATTCTCCTAGAATGCATTCAACTGGATATAGACAATCAAGTTTCCTATTTTTCAGCTATAAATAAATTACAATACATATGGATTCAGAGTCAAAGATTCGAAATGAGATGTCTGCAACTGATAATGGAATTAAACGAATGCATGAGCCATGGCTGCAATTAAAGCGATAGCAATGGGACTTGATTCCAATAAATGCAATTGTCATATATAGATAAGGTATATTTTACGGTCTGATGATAAAACTTAAGTTAATTAGAGTTTAGCTAATTTATTTTACTGTAAGAAACTCACAATTAAATACACATATGAGCATTTATATACATGAACACTGAACAGCTTCAATTCTCTATTTTTTACAATTAATGTTTTGTAACAAATGATAGATTTTTTAACGTAATTTTGAGGAATTTTCATTAATTGTCATTATAATATGCAATGTAGCTACCAAAAATAAAGTTTTTTTTTACATTCTCAATCTTTTTAGTTTAGTAATCTTTTATATTTTAATTACATTGTTTTGAAACATATTGTTATAAGTTATTGACTATATTGTAAACTGTAAAAAATAAAATAGTATATGGCTTTCTTTAAAAATTAAGCTTTCAAGCCTGCTGTAATTTTATCAAATAAATTGCTACCATAACTGCGCACCATTTTATATTACTTTTACAAATATGAAATTGTTTATACTTTGCGAAATACTCATCTATCTAACTTGCATTGGATTTTCAGGAAACTGTACCTAAATAGTTACAGTTATGGATTTTTATAAAAAAATATGAAATTACTTAAATTTTTAGCAATAAATTGAAGATTTATGTATTGCTGTATCTTTTTAGAATTTTTAAAAGTGTGGAACATAATTCTTTATTTGTATCTTAAAATATTTAAAAATATGGAAACATAAATAAAAGTTTTGTAAGTAGATTTTACTTTGTAGATACATCGTAAAGTTATAATGCAAAACAAAAAACGTGGTTATTTCCAATTCTAGAAATGCGCTAATAAAGACCAAATTACCTTTAATATACTTGTTTTAAAGAAAATAATTTCTTTGTTAAGAAAGCATAAAAGAACAATTTACAAAACCAGTTTCACTGTTTGCAGTAAACTCTTATTATTTTCATTATTTTTATTCAATTTTAGGAATCGTAACGAACCTTATATTTTCGTCACAGTATTATTACATCATGGTTTTTATAATTAAGTAGAAACATTCATTTTTGAAAATACTGTTAGATAATTTACAAAGATGTAGAAGAGTATCAAGTCTTTGCAAGTTTTCCTTCCAACTTAGCAGAATCCCCCCCCCCGAAACTCGCTAAATATTTAAATATATACATAAAGGAATTCAATATGTCTAAGTAAATAAATTTATAAATAATTTTGAAACTAATCTCATACTTTATTTAGCCATAATTATTTTTTAACATCAATTTGTTTAAAAACGAATCTTGTTTCTAGAAGATAGTCGATGTGTTTTACATAAAGTCAAGCATTTCAGTGAGAATATGACTTATTACTAAAATACATTTGCACACAATTCTTTCCAAATCTTCTATTAATTTTCCATACTAATTCTCTTTCTTTGATATAAATATTATTTTAATAAATTTTATAAAAGCATGTAAATTAAAGTTATTTTACTACTGAACTTTTTGCTTTACTGTGAGGCTTTCTATATTTTGATCGATTCATTCAGAATAATTTTATGTTTCGTTTCATAGATCTTACTTCTTTCAACTAGCCCATGTTTATTTCTCGAAAGCATTTGTACAAAAATGCTATGAACAGAAGTAAATTGCAATTTATAGCTTTGTAAGCAAAGTCATTTTGGGATGCAGTTAGGAGAAGCGTTTTAAGTTATGAGCAAGAGCGAGTGACAATGTAAATGAGAGATAAGGATATCTATAACAGGAGAAGATATTTGAAATACAAAGAATAACGGAAAAAGCTCTACTTTTTAAAGGGAAATAATAACCAATCTTTTTTGTAGCTAATTAAAATATAAAGTGTCAAACTTAGACATAAGTTGAAAAATTTGGCACCTTGTAATTCCTTGTTATATAGCTTGAGTTTTCTTCTTTTTCTTTTCTTTCCTTTTTTTAATTTGTTAAAACACATTTTATTTCTTTTTTTTTTTCTAGTTTCATCCGAATTTCTGATTGTACACGAAAGTACAACTTTTTAAGTGAATTAAACATGAAGTTAAACTTAGTAAAATAAACGATATTCAAACAGATAAAAAACTGAAATAAAATAGAAATAATTTAACTAACATATTTGTGAGAATTATTAAATTTATTAAAGTCATTCATATTTTTGTTAGTTAAACTCTTGTTTTGTTGAATTTTTTTTTATTTTAGTTTCTTACTTAACCCTTGAAAATGAAAAAAAGATTTGTTAAACAAGCTATATATTTCTACTTTTAAAATATCATAAATTTTTTTTAAAAAAAGAGGAAAATGGGGAAAAACTCAATTTTTTTCCGTTTAAAATCCTTTCTTTTCAACCAAAGTTTATTTTATCATGAACTGAATTTTTATTGAAAGCACGTTCCAGATGACATCCTTAAGAAAGGAACAGGCTGTAATTTTGTAAGGCTAATATAACTGTTTTAAATATAAAATATAAATACTGCATAGAAATTTTTAAAAAAATTTTGTATCTTCATATTAAAAACTTGTGTATTGACCAAAAAGTCATACGTACACATTTCAAAATATTATCTTCTTAGAAAAAATATTAAATAACGGCAATCACACAATTCAAAATAACCTCAAAATATTAATCAAAGCTTCTCGTAACTTCTCAATTCTTAAAAAAAATATTTTCAAACTCCCTGAATGGTTTAAAATTTATAATTCTGTTTCTAAAACTTCTTTGTGTATGTTATATAATATATTTTATTTTTGAAAAAAAGTTAATATTAAAAAGTGTTTTGAAACAACGTATGTGTTACCATAAAATAAATGTGTTATTTTTCTTTAAATGGTTAAATTTGCAATTATTCATTCAATAAAATAAATGGCAAAACCACAGTAACATTATAAATTCTTGAAACTTCAAAAATAAAAAAGTTGCTACTGTAAAAGATATGTATTTTGATCAAATTTCACCAATAATATTTTAAGTTTCCACACATAAAAATTAGCTTTTTTTGTAGAATATATCAGCCATTTTTTTAAAAACTCTTTTTTTTATATTTGCTTGAAAGATATTATTCGTTTTTTATTTCTATCATTTTAATACTTTCAAATTAGTAAAATTCTCATTCGCAAATTTTTTTTCGAACTCAAAAAACAAAAACAAAAAATTCTAAGCCTTAGAAAAGTTTTTTAGAAAGTCGTGTAAGAAATTGAATAATAAAATAAGTATTATACTGAATTTGGACTGTAGTTCCTCTCTTGCCTTTTTGAACTCCGTCTATTACCTAATTCATTATTAGTTTGAACTTTAAACTATTGATTCTATTTTTTTTTAACTCGAATCTTATTCAAATTTTTTTTACTATGTAGCAGCTGCATAAAAATTTATTTATTTAAAAACTATCACAATATTTTTCTTTAAGAATTATAAGAGCTACGTGGAGAGATCTTTTAACGAAAGTGTAGAAAAAATATTTAATTTTTCTACACTTGATTGACTCACTTTTCTTTCATGTTTCTTCAATTTCAATTCTATGCAGTGAAGAATGCTGTGATTAAATTTTAAGTATAACATTATCTTTTTGAGAGTATTATCTCAAAATCATAACATTTTTGAGTATACGTTCAATCTGAGCAATATTTCTTGTATGTCAAAATATTAACAGCAATATTATTCAATACGGACTTATAAAACAACTTCGTTGATAGTTGCTCTAAGATTCTGTCAAATACTTTAAATGATTTGTTAATTATGACTTGAAAGGAATTTGAAATTTATGAAGCATTTAAGGTACACAAAATATTTATATAGTATTCTTTCTAATTCAAATCCTTTTACGTTCTCCTGTGATATTGTACTTCCACACAGATTAAACTTATTTTGTATTTTATAAATTTTTTATACATGTAGTAGATAATACAAATATATTGATTCTCACATTGTAAGTTTCTGAGTACTTTCTTGAGATAAATTTTTAATCGTTTTTCCTTTATAATGCTCGATGAGAAATATCTATTAAGCATTTTATTTCTCCAAATTAAGACCAATTGATTCTGTCAATATATAGGGTGTCCCGGATCCTTGGGACAAACTTTAAAGGGAATTAGAGACATCCCAAGTTCGTTCTGCGCTAGATGGCATTGTTCAGATAAGTATTTAAGGAAACCTACTTGCATTACCGAAGTCATTTGAGCTGTTCTTTCCTGCAGAGGAGTATGGAACATTTTACGAAAACCGAGCTGGAAGATCTGCACCTGATTTACGGATTGGCAGAAAGAAATGCAGGAGCATCAGTCAGAATGCATCAAGACAGGTACCCACAAGAGATGCACCTGACTACCGGAAGTTTTCTAATTTTCCTCATAATTGGTGTGATTGTGGATCATTACGATGTAATAGGTAAAATGAGGGGGGGGGGGCACGAGTGACTCGAACTCCCAACAGGGAACTCGGATTCCTTCGAACGGTATCCAACACATAGGATACCATTCGTTTCGTGGATGGAACAAAATGTGTTGGATACAGTGGCTCGTTGGAATGTGTGACCCGCCCTCACTATGCTTATTACCTCGTAATGATCTATATCCATACAAATTGTGAGGAAAATTGCAAACATCAGGTGTTGCAGTGCATCTCTTTGTGGGTAGCTTTCGGATACATTCTTTTTGCTGCTCTTGCATTTACCTTTTCCAATCCACAAATCAGGTGCATCTCTGTCAGTTCGGTGTTTGTAAAGCATTCCATACTCCTCTGCGGGAGATGACAGCTCAAATGACTGTGGTAATGCAGGTCTGTTTCCTTAAATGCCCTTCTTAACAACACCACTCAGCGTTGAACGAAGACGTTGCTGACCACGGGTTGCTTTGCAAATCAGAATCCTTGTGATGTTTCCTACCTCTCCTTAAAGTTTGTCCCAAAGATCCTGGTACACCTTGTACAAGTTCTCAAATCATAAATATGTGAGTCACATTTACGAAGAAATATTTGGAAAAATGTAATCCCCCCCCCTTTTTACATCAGTTAAAATACTTATATTAAACATATATTCATTAAATAATATTTCAATAAATTAATTTTTAGATCTTTAATGATTAGTTACATTATAAGGAATATTTCATTAATAACAAGGCAATGGTTTTTGCTACGAAAAAGAAATTATATTTCTTAATATGAATGTATAATTGTTGAATAAAAAAATGTTGTGACGGGTCTATTCGAGATATTTTTCTTATTAATCCGCTTGGGGAAACTTTGGGGCTAGAATTCACATTAAGTCACAGCCTTTCAAGAAGAACACGAGATATATGTAAATTAGTTTGACTATATAAAGTCTATATATAGGTTTTGTAGATGTATGATATAAGGAGCCGTGAAGATGTTTAGTAATTGTGAATATTGAAGTATTCCCTTCACAAACCTAGCTCGCGTTAAGGAAGTAATTGCTGAGATTAAATTATTGGATTGAAGATTTAAGATAGTATAATTAGAATTAACTATCGATGCATTAGTGCTTGTTCTCTTTATCTATTTCTCGTAGTCGGGTTTACTTAGAGTTGGGTATTAGGAATCTACAACGCTTTAGATATTACTCCTAGGCTTCCTCTTATAGTTTCACTTGTGATTGTTTAAGTGTGTGTTCAAAGGCTAAATAAAACTAATTGTTATTATGGAGTTTGTTGGTGATGCTTTGTCCCCCCCCACACCACACACCTAGAGCCGCGCAGGACGGAGAGAGAGGGGTGCGGATTAGACCCCCCCCCCACAATGTGTATTTCTTCTTAGCATGGTGTCATTTTTTCAGGTCTGGGGACTTCTTTATTTACTGATACATTTTTCACAGCTTCCCTAAGAAGTCATTTTTTTGCATTAAGGCGCTTGTTAATGCAAAACATCTTTGAAATAATCCTTCTTATCGGCAAATAAAGTGCTACTGATTTCTTCTGACTTCCAAAATCATTATTTCGTATTAAGCGCATGACCAAATATTAAGAGACGCGAGTTTTGTATGTTAGATATTTCATTTAGAAGAACGTGTCCTTTATTTATTGCTTAAAAATATACTTAATTACTGATATCTAATATTACAATTTAAAAATAAATCAGCTGAATCATATTTAATTTGATTTTCAATGAAAATTCCTAACTTAAAATTGTAGTTCATTATTAATAATTTTGTGGGAAAAAATGTCAAATTAAATAACTCTCCTTTTAAAATAAAAACTTTTTTCGTTAATCTCTTACTATGATTTCTAGCAAAAACAATAATTTCTCTGAGTAAAATAATCGTTTAAGAAATGAATATACTTTTTAAAGTTACTATTTTTTAAAAAAAACCAAAGTGTAGAATAACTAATACTGAACAGATATTAAATATTCCATGAGCTCATTTAAGTAAACGTGATGTACTAATGGATCTTCTAAAAATACATTACAGAACTTTCAAATAACCCATTTTCATTTTTAGTTTTCAGTGCTTATATGAATAACTTACTCTAATATATTGGTGTCAATGAGGCTTCAGAAAATATAAAGAAAATTCATATCACTGTATTTTGCCTGTTTTTAACAGCAATTCTAATTTGATCAATATATATTAAAAGTTTATTCACGTAGAACCAAGACTAGGGCAAAAATGATCCCCAAAATTCAATCTAAACCTTGAAAAAATTTCTAATTTTAATTTCGAGTGAACTCTGTAATTACATTAAAAATATTTATTTCGTTGTGGCCTCGTTTAAAGATTTTTTTTAAAAGTTAATTAAGCTCAATAAAAAAGTTTATTGAAAAAAAACGTTTTTTCCCCTCGAATAAGAAATGCCTGTCGAGAATTATCTACAGCATTATTTTACATTCATTTGTGCATTTTTCTTTTGTGTTTAACCTTACGTAAATTTCTAGAACTACATTTCAAATTTTAGGTAATAAATTAACCATATATTATTTCAATTTCAGATGAATTTCACTGCTTAATTCGTGTTTCAATATTTAGCTTTCTGAAAAACTTGAAATCAAATTCGTATTATTGTAGGATCCGAAATATATATCTAAAATCTTTTGGTAAATGAAAAAAAAAAAAAATAAGAAAATAAATGCAATATCAAATTAATCTTTTCGCTCAATGTCAAATGTGGATACTCTAATTTTTTAATTATCTTTAACTTTATGATTACATAAACTTTTTCTGTGTTAGTGACAAATACTTATAAGACTCAGTTATCTATATTGCATCTATTTATTTAAGCATTAGTGCTTAATAGTTAATGAAATTAAACAGTTATATGTTTTTGTAATATTAAAACTTTTCTAAGAAATATCGGATTCAAAATACTTAAGTCTCTAAAGATTTCTCGAAATTAAATAAAAAACTTCGTTAAATCTTTTTCGAGAAATATTCAGAATCTTTTTACTCCTGAAGAAGTTGCTCCCGACAATTTAAAATTTATAATATCAATTATGTAAAATTTATGCTTATGTATGATCGAAAAATAAATAACCGAAGAATAGAAAAATAATCCTTAGAGTGCAATTTTTTTTTCTGAGGAAAAAAAATCAATAGTATTTTAGTTACAATTTTTAAGTAAGTAATTTTTGCATAAATAAAATCTCGTGTATAAATTTTTAACTGTGCAATAAAAATATAAATTCAGAACTTTGCAGATTTCAAGCAAAATTTAAATTACTTAGAGAATTTGAAATGCAATTTTTTTTTTATTTTGAAAAAAAATCACTAGTAAATAAGAGGAATTGTTAAAAAGTTCCTTAAAAAGAAAAGGTTTTAGATGACTGATAAATAACCTAATTGAAATAACTTTTGACTTGCTAATGATAGGTAACTATTTATAGTATGTTTTTCTTTCAAAATATTTTTCATAAACTTAGCTTTATTATGTCCAATGTCACTGCAATTATCCAGGGGTTAACCTTTTCTTTGGATAATGACTAAAAACCCATAAGTAATAAAAAAAATTTTGCTTTAAAGAATTATTTCATTTTTATTTTAAGAAACTTTAGGTGTACAAGTTGTACTTCAATATTATTTAGAGTACATTTAAAAAAGAAAAATAATATTTCATTTGAATAAATTTTGATAATAAATTTTGTATAAAAAATTACAATAGCTCTACATTATGTATGTATTAAATTGACTAATTTTGTCTTCTTTTTGTTTAAATAATTCATTAAATGTTTTGAAAATATGTATTTCCTTCTAGTGTTGCTGTTTATAGAAGCGAATTTCTTTAGTTTTAAATCATTTTTAAATATGGTTTTTATTCTTATTTTTAACAGTAGTTTGAGATAATATTTAAAGTAGTAACATAATCCCACCATCATGAAATTTTTTATTCACTCAGTAGTATTTTTGCAAGGGAAACATAATTAAACTTTGCTCATTTACTTTGAATAAATTAACAGTGTTTCTGATAAATATGGGAATAAATTATAACCAGCAATAAGGTATGAAATTTTAACCATTTTAGAAATTATCTAAGTTTATTCTTTAAATGTTAAACTCTTTAAAAATAGCTTTAGATGTTTTACCTCAGAAAATTGTCTTTTAAATATCGTCGTTTGTGTGTGTTTCAGAAAGCTGTTGAAAATTTAACTTCTCGTTACATCCATCCTTGTCAGAATGAGTTATTAGTACACGTATCTCATTTGTGCCAATTTGCATATTGTGATTTGTCTTTCTTTCTAAGAAGCAGTTAAAACTTACAGCCAGAGCAAACATCATGTCAGAAAGGCAAGTAGCACTTAAAATTTTGCATGGAGTTTATTAAAGTCTGTCAAGAAGGCAATGATTGATTGCCGCTAATCTAAGAGAGAATTTTTGAACGTTAGAAAGGTGTAAAAATGGCAAAAACGAGACTTATTTACGGCTAATGAAGAAGGGTAATAAGTAAAATCCTTCAAGTTCGCTTCAGTTAGGGCCAAAAGTTTCCCAGTTTTGTTTTGGAAATTACTAAAATGTTGCAAGATCTCAAAGAATTACTCACGTTCTCTCATTATTAATAATAATATTGGAATATTTTGTTGTGGAATGGGCATACGTAGGACTAAGCGAGAAAAAAAATGAATTAAAATTTTCTTTGACTTATTTTTAAATATTTCCCTGTTTTTGATTACTTTTGTTTTTTCCTGGGAATTCATATGAAAGACGAGAGATGGCAGAACAGAAACATGCAATACAAACGTTAAAAATAAGCGTTTATTACAAACGATGACCCCAGCATATAACAGAAAGGGTGCGCTACTTTCCATGTAAGACGGGAATCCATTTCAGGCGAAAGTCCGACTTCTTTTTCCGAAGATACATTCATACCTCATTCGAGATTGGAACCCGAGACCATTCGGTTACAAGCGGAGGGTCATACCCACCATACTGGCTGTACGGCAAGTAGTTCCCTTTTTCTTTGAAAGAAAATCAGAGATGAATTGCAGAGAGTGTCTTATAAACCTATTATTATAAATTGATTTGATATTAGATATTTAATTACAATATATTTGAGCTCATGATGATTTTTCTAGAAATATGTATGGTATATGAACACATAATGTTGATGTAAAAGAAATGTTTTCTATTCAGAAAGCTTTGAAATTATATTTTATTATATAAGAACATGGTGTAATGCTAATTATAACATTTTAACTAATTTTAACGCTAAGTATAATTAGTTGAGCGAACCTGATAATAAAAGCACGATAATTAAAAGTGAGGCTTATTTTTGAAAATTTTATCACACGATTTGATGTATTTCTCTAAGAAGAGTGTCAAAAATATTTTATTCCCAAGTGAAAATCGTAATGAAACCCGTAGGATGAATAAAAATTAAATATACTTTTAAAAATGATCTCGTAAAAATAATATATATATATATATATATATATATATATATCACAGGCGTAGCTGATTCTGAGTGGGCCCCGTATCAAAATTCCTTAGGGGCCCACTCAGAACCTTCCCTTTTAGAAAAGAAAGCTCTGTTGCAGGCACTGTAGTTACATATGTTGGGGTCCCTGTAGCTCGGGGCCCGTATTATTGATACGGCTGATACGGTGGTAGCTACGCCCGATTCGCTATATATCACTGGTATACATCATATGTATATATATAATGCATAATTCTTTTAAGATATTTCAAAAGAGGAAGGTTGGAGCTAGATTTAGTGCTATTCAGCCCTTAAGGCTGAAAACCCACTGATAAAGCTTCATAACACTCTTATTAATTTAATTCTTTAAGAAAATTACACTGAATTTTTTTTTCAATAGTAGCATATATAAACAAATTGAAAGCCTGGTACAAGTTCAGCCTATTTATGTTTATATTTTTACAAAGGCAATATATTATTAATTTAATCATTTATGTAGATATAATGATGCAAAAAAGGACGTTTAATCCTAGAGTTACTTTTTATGTTATTTAATTAAACTTTATTAAAGGATATATGCCGTTTTAACCTACTCTGAAAGTGTACAGTAGAATACTGCATTTATTGTATACCTGTCAAACAGAAAATTGACATACCTCGTGAATATCAAAAAGCAATATCGGGAAAACTTCCGGCAGATAACCAATATTTTGCTTTAGTGCTTCCATAATGCATGCTTTATCATCTAGACCGCTTTGTTTCAAGGGTATAACGATGCACTTAACTTTCTTCGGAAATTAAAATGCATGTCAAAAAGGCATTTCTTTCTGCTTCATATCTTTGACAAATTTCTATTCTCGTCATTCTTTTATTCGCATCCTGAATTCAAAGCAGCTGCTTCACCCTAATTTTAATAAGTTGCAACTTCTATTCCAAATAATTAATTACAGATTTCATTAACATGTCTCCTTCGACACTCATCTCGTTTCCTGTTATACGTAAGTCATCAAAAATGAATGTCGAGAAAACGACGTATCTTTCAATCTCTTTAAACCTTGTACTCAGTCGGCGATTATGAGCTAAATCTTCATCTTTTCCATGATCACTTTTAAACTATGACCACTAGAATCCTCTATCAGCAACCTTATATAGCCACCTTATATAGTCACCTTATATAGTCAGCAACCTTATATAGCTGTGGTGTGCCAAACAAATCTATTAATATGATTCAAGATGCCACGCAGTAGGATATATTTGAAGCAATTCAATTCACGTTGCAATGCATGCAGAATTAGGGAATAAAGGTCGAAAATACAAATTTAAAGTTCTATTATATATTAATTATGCATCATTTAAATATATTTATTAACATAAAAATAAGCAGCATAAAATATAACTATTCCTTCAACAAAATTTAAAAAATTAAAATTGTACATATGTGTGTATTAGTATCCTTTTAAACATATTTATTAAAATAAGAAATAAATAACATAAAAATACAAGTGTTCTTCTTCAATATTGTTAAATTAAAAAAAAATATTTTAATGTGTGCTTGTCCCTGCAACGTTCTACTTCATATCGTAACATCAGGAATTTTTGACTTTCAATTTGAAACGATTCTGATCATTTAATGTTAAACGGTTTCCTTTTGTGGTCTCAACATATTTTACATATGAGAAAATATTTTTCTATTTTATATGTAGAACCATAAGCGAAAAATAGAGTACATGCATTTTTCTTCAGTTCTTTCCGGTAAATACATCTAATAATTTACACACACAAAAAAAGCTGTCGGTTTATTGTTAGAATTACGATCCAGATTTTTTCGTAATTCCGTAGTTGCTGCTTTCCGTAATTCTGATGATGTTAGTTCAATAAGCTCCATTTACAAATTATAAACTTCATTTAAAAATTGACTAATTTATAGAGAGGCTTAGAGTGCTACTGAGATTTGTACCGCGGGTCAAATGAGGCACGCCTGCCATAGGTTGCCGACCCCTGCCCTAGCTCCTTTAGAATTTATAAAACTAGGCCAAAAAACTGTTGCCCTGCTGCCGAGTCATAAGGATTTGACTTTATCGAATCCTGATAGTTCAGCTGCGTTTCCCACTATGGAAATAAACACTCTTTGAGCGGATAGTGCTTGGGGGTGCGAGCTTTGTATACTTAAACATCAGCCGGTATAGTGGCTCATCCGGTATAGTGGTTAGTGTCACTAGTGGTTAGTGTCCAGTATAGTGTTAGTGGTAGGTTCGAATACCGGAGAAGGCATGTATGTTTGTAAATGTATAGTGCCTTCGCGGCATGGGGGTACTATATAAATAGGCGTAAAGCACAAGTCCTCTCGTGAGGTTGGTGGAAGGGAACGATAGGTGGGAGGCCCTTGACCACCCCCAGGGTATTCTGCCGGAAAATTGGGGTGGAACTCAATAAAATCGTACTGTCACCTGCATGATGCTCAAAACTTAGGCTAACGACAGGTGTAAAATCTAGCCCCTACCCGCGACGCATTTAGTGAACCTTGATCTGATCTTACTGTTGATCAGGAGGCATAAAGAACAATAACAAACATCAGCCGTGCATGCGCCGTTGTTTTGCCGTCCGGTGAGCTCATCGCTCTGGTGAAGGTTTGGTCATAATGTAATGGTTATTCTGTGTATGTATATACATATATATAGGGAGTTCGAAAGTCATTTGTATATTTTTGAGGAAAAAAATTAAATACCAGATAACATACAGGTGTAGTTTTTTATAGTACTTAAATATCAAATTCTTTGTAATACAATATTGTGCGAATTCAAAGTGCGCAGCATTTCTTGTCCGCGAAATACATGAAGTGTACAATTTCCACTCACACATGAGGAATTTATCTGTAGGATTTACAATATTGTTTTATAAAGCATTCCAGAACTAACTGTCTGGAGAGCTCAGCAGTTCGCTTTTTCAATTCATTAGTGTTACGAACGGAGCCGGCTGGGTGGTGTGGTTGGGTTGTCGCTGGCCCTTCTGCACCTAAGGTTAAGGGTTCACCCCGGCCCAAGACGGTGCATTTTCTTGATGCAGAAAATCAACAGCGGTCATGTCGTATGATTATACGGCATGTAAAAGATCCCTAGATTGTCTGTTTTGCTTGGGTGCTCTCGGCAAAAATAAATCCTAGTACAGGTTCGCATCGTCAGAGCTCAGGTGCCTCCTTCTAGAGAGGAAACTGGGTGTCAAAATTACCTGCGGCGATTGGTATCCACCTATAGGGTGCCACACTAAAAAGGGATACCAGCTTCCGGAGAATGTATTAGGTCTGAAATAGTAAAACACCAATACGCAGCCCATTAGAAATTTTTTAAAAAAAGTGTTACGAATGGGAGAATGGTAAATAATGATTTTTAAATATCCCTGAAAAAAGAAGT
Organism: Trichonephila clavata; assembly: GCA_019973975.1. NCBI lineage: Eukaryota > Metazoa > Arthropoda > Arachnida > Araneae > Nephilidae > Trichonephila > Trichonephila clavata. The sequence continues at coordinate 109,503 of BMAO01001375.1, read as the reverse complement.
CCAAGCGTGTTATGTCTGAAGGTCTGCAGTGAAACTTTGGTTTTGGCAATGCGATACATATACCTGTCGTCACAAATTTATGACATCATTCTTAAAATGTGGATCTTAAATTTGATTTCAATTGCAGGCAATCTGAAATTTGCGCTGTTCCAGTGTTGGAAATCTAAGTTTGGTAAACTTTGCTACAACTTTTGCATGTCCTTGTAGTGAAGTCCATTTAAGAAAAAAAAAATGTTAAAATTATTCATGTAACTCCATTTAGTTTGCACTACATTAAAACAAAACTTTGACATTTTCCTCACGGAACATTAAAAAACCTATGTGCCCATCATCATTTCTTTATTTTTCTTAAAAGTGTAAATATACATTTAGGATATATGAGAAATATAAAAAAGAAAGTTGTTTTATTAATAGAAAAATTATCTGTAACTGTGTGAAAATATGAATTATTGATAATTTGAATAAATACCAAAACTGTGACTAAGAACAGAAAAAGAAAATTTATTAAATGTTCATGACGCTTATTTTTCATTAAAGAGGATAAATTTGTTACAATTTTATTTGCTACTTTTCAAATGTAATTTATACATGGGAATATAATTTTATTTATAAATAAACCATATTATACTTTATATCAGACAATTTTCATAAGATAAAATCAGCAGCATTGTCAACAACTTAGTAAGTTATTTTGAAGAGCCAAATTGTGAATTGATATATTTATATCATTATGAAACATAACAAAAAAATTTAAATACTGATTTTGTCTATATCCGAATAAAATGAAAGCTAATTAAAGATACTAGATTTCGAAATGTTATGAATTATTTATGTGCGATGCAGAGGTAAAAGCAATAATACAACATACCACAATAAAACATCTTAAATAATATTTTCTGATAAACTGTTCTTAAATATTTTAAATTAGTTCGGAGAATATAGTTAGATAAATTCCTTCCTCTATATAAATAATAGATATATAAACTAGCTGGTATACCTCTTCTTCTCACTGGTGAATTGAAATATTAAACAATACAGATTGAAGGATAAAGAAATTTTTAATGAGATAATTTTACATGAATTGCAAAGTAAACAAAAAAAATTTTTTTTCCATATCTCAGCTGATCGAGAGAAAAAAAACAGATTTGCTAAATTTTAAATCTAGATTTAATAGGTGATAATTTGTTTTAATATTTATAACGCCTCGTAACTCTCTTGTGGGTCGATTTTTGAAAACACCTTCTTAAGCTAATCTTGGCTCATCAAAAGTAATACATTGTTACAAATTTTGTGTAATGAACGCTTAAAATAGTGTAAATAATTTATATCTTGAAATGTAATACATTAATACTACTTTCTGTCGCATTTATTTTATGTTTAAATTGCAAAATTCGCAAGCAACGCCGTTCTTTACATTATAATGACGATTAAATAGAAACATAGCGAAATGTTGTCTATAGAGCCAAGTTGGCATCATTTTTGGCAACCATGTTGGCAAGTTGGTGATTGATTGAACTGTGCAAAATTTGATATGCTATAGCGCCACTGGGTGGGGAGCTGCAACAAAGAGGGTACACAAAAACCTTCTCCACAAAAAATACACATACTTGCCAATTTTTCATAGTGATCGGTTGAACGGTGTTGGAGTGAAGCAAGGTCTATGTATAAACATCCATTAATATATATATATATGTATGGAAGAAATTTATATAAAATATAGAACACAACAGGAAATACTTAATAAAAAAAATGAAGATCAAATCTAATGAAATACAAATAAGAACCTAGCGAGTCAAAACGCAATTTCGGACTTAGGACCGAATAAGTGGGGTTAAACTAGTTTGAAGGCGCCTACCTTCCCCCTTTGCAACTCGGTAGGAAAGACCAAAATAAAATAAATAGAAATTTAAAGTATAAAAATTCTAAGTATAAAAAATTCAAAGTATAAAAAATCCAAAGTATAAAAAATCTCATAGAATAATCTCATATATATATATTACAGTTTAGAATTATTTTTAACGCAAAATAATCATATTTTAAAACTATTTCTTTTTAGATAGCTTCGAATAGATTTAAAACATCTTTTAAAAATTTTCATCATTAATTAAATCACTAAGAATGCTTAATAATTTATTTTGCATCTCTGAGAGAGAGATAAACATTATTTAGAATTATTTTAATTTGGGTGCATTTATAAGGGATGAAAAATAAAGTTTAATCCCCTCTATTTTTCATATCATTGCTGAGTGATTACTTGTAAAATATTAAAAAGTAAGTTTATTTTAAAAGAGCTGAAATTATTCGTGTTTTTGTTTTGCAACAAATAATTTGAACTGTCACTAGGACAGCCTAAACCTTTTTGTTAAACGAAGAAGCTGTTATTGTACTGTCAAAAATTTTTAAATCTCTTTACTGAATCTCTGTAAATAATTGATAACAAACTTAAAACTGGGATTTATTTTATATAAAAAAACGAAAGAAAAAACATTATTAAACATTGAGTAAGAAAAACTAAATATTTTCGTTTATTTACTTAATGATGTACATCTTTCTTTTCAATAAACAAGATATTTTTTCTTGTTTTTGATTTTTCATCTTCACTTCAAAAGTGTTAAAGATAATCCCTAAATAATTAACAGATAGAATCAAGTTTTATATTCCCCTGCAAGCCATTGGAAAGAAAATTATTTTTGATTTAGGAGCAACAGAAAGTAATTCTTAAGAAACGCTAATTCTAGTTAAGAGACAAGAGTTTATTTTCTTTTCTAGCAATGGGGGAAAAGCTAAAAGGATTCATGAATAATCTTGGAGACGTCAGAGACTCCATATTTTTGATCCCATTTGAAACTGAGTTATGAGGAATATAACAGAAATTGAAAACAATAGCAGAAATATAACCTATGCATATATTTCTGTTATTTTTGCTAAATGAAATATGTTAATGAAAAATAGCGTATTGAGCAAAATGTATTTCAAACGCTAGGTGATAAATAACTTTCAAAAATAACAACAATAAAAATTTACTTTATGTGTGCAATTACATAGGATGATAAACACGAAAAATTTTTAATAGAAATTTTTCGTTTACCTGCAAATTAAAATTGTAGTACTCTACAAACTTTTCACTGTACAAATCGTACAACGTGAAGGATAGTTAAATGATTTTGTTATATAATGTTCATAAAAATGTAATGCATAATTTGACTCTGAAAAAAATATCTGAGCTACGAAATGTTTCTTTTTAAACTATACTTGGAAAAAAATTCTGCGAAAAATTGAGGTTGAACAAAAATTTGGTATATTTAGAAATGAAACCTAGAAATAACTTTCTCTCAAATTTAAAAACAGCTAGTATCCTACTATGTACTATTATTTCCAAAGCAAATTAAATTGGAAAATTATTAGAGGAACAGCGATTGAAATCTTTATTAAGAAGCTGGAGTTTTACTATTGCAATCGACAGAAATTTTAAAACAACAAGGATGATTCAGAAACCTGAGCAGCAGAATGATAGAAGTACTCGATATATATATATCGAGTATTTGTAGCCTCGAGTTTCTAAATCATCCTTATAGGGTTCCTTATCAGAATCCTGGATCATATATATATATATATATATATATGCGTGGGTGTAATGATTTTCTCTAATATCATTTTAATTAACTATTTTTAAATACTTTTAATTCCTTGGTTCAAGACGAACCCGTTAATCTTAATATTAATCGAATAGTAACATTGCATCAGAATTCTCGCTCCCGCTCGTTTCCAACCAACCACGGCTCCTGTTAGAAAGGAGTCACGCGACCTTCATAGCCAATATTTAAGAGAAAGTTCTTTTGTGTTTGCTCTTTTTTGTCTCTTTGTCTGCTCACTTTTGCCATGTAAAAGTCACTGCCCGTTTCTTTTGTTTGCGTTTGTGTTTTAGATGTTAGGATTTATTTGAACTGTTTAAAATGTCCTGCTGAAAAAATAATGAAAAGTAACGCGTACAAAGTCTCTCACGTATGCCATGACAGCACCAATATGAAATGTAATAATCAAAGAAAAATCAACTCCGCGCCGTGCATTTTATATATATACATATATATATATATCAGAATACCAATGTTTTACGAAATCTTTCAGCTGAAGTTCAGTTTTCCTATAATGTGAATATGTATGTAAATCAAAAAAGGTAAAACGTTCGCTTAGAGGATTTTAACTTACTAATGGTTGTTAAAAATGGAAACCTAATGCACTCTTAAACATATTATTGGATAGAATTCTTCAGCGTTCAGTTAACAATTATTTTAAAGCATCTTACGCTGTTCGATTTTCTAGAAATATATTATTGGCTTAGAAGTAAATAGCTCATTGCAATTAATTAAACTTTTTAATTAATATTTTTGTTTCATTTCATTTTCGTTTTCTTCATATGTTAGTGCGAAGAGTTGAAAAAGTATAAAATGTATATATATATATATATATACAGAAAATTAGTAATTATAAAAAAAAGTAGTTTTACAAATATTGTATTAAGTATGGCTATCCTGCTAATTAACTATCTAACAATATTTGCAAAAAATACATAAAAATTATCTGCATTATTTAATATATAACTTATGTGTCTCTTACTCTATCTTTTTTATTATAACCAAAATATTCTTTTTTTCGTTTTTCTATGCTTTATTTTATATAATTTATCATTTAAATTGTATAAAAATAAAAAATTTATAATCTTCGGATAATATAGATGATATTCCCTTTTTTTTCTAAGCAACAGTGTGCGTAATTGAGAAAGCTAATTCTTATGTGCTACAAAAAAATTTATTGTAACTTCCAAAATAAGAATAATATTGCAAAAGAATTTTACAATTTATTTGCAACTAAAGATTTATTTCGATTTTGAAATTTATTTAGATTTTTATCAAAAGCAAAATTGTGGACTTCTGTTCATTTTTAATTATTCATAGTTTAAATATGCTATTTGTGTCTTTTTTTTTTGCTTGTTTGAATGTGTTGTAAAAACACGGAATGGGATGGTTGCTCAATTTTTCATTACTCCTTTTAATGAACTATTATACAGCAAACATAACATTCTTTAAACTCTTTTTCTTATTATATTATCTTGTTTTTAAGTTTTATATTCTGAAACTGTATATATATATATCTATATATATATAATCTGTAACAAATGGTTTTAAAACATATATCACTACTGCAGGTAAAATGCTGCATAATATTATGCAAAACTTCATCAATAAGCAATATAATAAAGCTATAATTAAAAACAGTGAAGATATTATAAGATTTTTTCGAAAATAAAAGTATTTATTCAGTTTATAGTTATGATTTTGAAGATCTTTTCAATTCCATTGATATGAATGATATTATTAAAATAATTTTTTTAGAAAATCATAGTAATTATAATATTTCTATTATATAAATTTAATCTCTCAAAATATAGAGGAGTATAAATGTTCAAATGTTTTAATTTATTAATAAATATCACCCACTGTTGCCTACAGAAAATTAAAATATACAAAAGGATTGTTTTAAGAAATGTAATGCATAAAAATATAAGCTTCAGATTAATTATTTCTAATGAACAGTAGCATCATTAACAAACAATTAATGCTTAAATGTTTTTACAACATATGTAAAATACAAATTACTTTTAGAAGCATTTGAAGAAAAACAAGTAATATAAAAAAAATTTTTTTAATCAATTCCTACCTTGAACGAATGAATAGAAAGTATTTTATTAAAGGTTGAAAATTTGAATACTATATATATATATATATATATATACATATAAGGCAGAAAGTGAACTTATAGTAGGAATGGAAAAAAGAGCATGATTTGTCTGCATTCTTGTAACAATGCACACCCGGTTTGGCTGGTGTGACTGAAAAACCGGTTTTTGACGCCAACTTTTGTTATTGTTTTAACAGTTAGATTGCTACAACAATGGAGACGAATCTAAGTTGGCGTCGAAAACCGTTAATTAATTTAATTAATTAACTGGTGATTAATGAATTAGTATATGAAATAACTATATTAACATGAAGTGTCATCCACTACAAGTTTTAGAAAATTTATTTAAACTTGATAGGATGAATAGAAAATATTTTATTAACGATTGAAAAGTTGAACGAGATATATAAATACACACACACACACACACACACACATATATATATATATATATATATATATATATATATATATATATATAGGGGGAGAGTGAGTTAGTAGTGGAAATTGAAAAATAGTGCTTAAAAAGTCTGTGATCCGAATTATAAAACTACTATAATGTTAATTTACAAAGAAGTTTACCGATATATTACTTTTTTACATAAAGTGCTGAGTAATTATATCACTATTTATTAATATTATTATATTCATATGCTCAATAAATACGTTTTCTAAGAAATTATTTTTTTCATAAATCGGAGCTTTGCGGTAAAGAAACTAATAATGATATTTTTGTTTTCCTTAAAAAAGTAGGAATATATATCTTTAGTACAAATTTCATACAAGTCATATTAAGTTTCAAAGTGTTAATGATAGTTATAAGACTTACATTACTACTTCTGAAAAATTATTTTACAACCTATTTTACAAAATAATATAAGTAATCTAAAAGTAAAGTGTTATTATTAAAAATAGCAAAGACCCTATTAATTGCTTAAAACACAAAGGAGTTCACACTGTACAATTAAGATTTTAAAAATCTCTTTGGCTCAACAAACACTACTTTTGCAATAAAAATTAGTTTACTAATTTATGATAATTATTATGCATAGTGTTAGATAATTTGAAATTTTGAACAGTCTTCAATTTAATTTGTAACGAAATTATAATTTAGCAATTATTATTTATTTTATTATTAATACATGAAAACATGATTGACAAATAATAAATCGTTCATAACAGAAGTTAAGCTAGTTTAGGTACAAATTTTTTTATGAAAGATAACTTATTGATAATACTGAATTTTTATATCTTAATTGATGCATTGATGACCTAATTTATGGAAATAGTTAATTTAAACCTAAGATTACTTTTTATATAGAATGATTAAAAATAATTAAAAATGATCTCTGTAACCAACTTACAGTAGTTTTAAGGTTACTACAGTTTCCTTCTGGAATAGTTACATTTATGCATTAATGTTAAGCATTATAATAACTATTTGCATCGTGTGATTATTATTTAAGGTACCGGGACGTTCTCGATGACGCAAAACAAGCAAAGAACATTATTTTCAGAAACAAAAAGACTCCATAAACAAAAAAATAAATTGTGTCACACAATCTACATACTTTTCTTAATATACTATAACATAAAACTTTTAAATGTGTACAATATTCTTAGAATTATAAGGATTTGAAAAAGTACACTTCACAAAAGGTGCTTTCGTATACATGGTGTTGATTAGGTACCTGTAGTTTTCCTTTTATAACATATAAAACAACAAATCATGCTGTTTTAGTTACAAAATTGTACCTTTATTTTAATGCTCTAATATTTTTTGCATTTAATTTCTTAGAAATTTTTTTTTTAAATTTGAAACTCAATTTTTGAAAATTTGATAAAAATGGTATTTTTTTTAGAAAAATGGCAGTAAGAAAAATATTAACATTTCAGAAATTAAATTAGTAGCATTATATACATTATTATTATACAAATGCTCATATCAAATTTCTCCAAAACATAATAGATAAATTTTTCTACGGATACCTAAAAGCTAGAAAAACACATTTTGAGTAATATGAAAAAAAAAACCAAATAAAATGGTACAACTTACTAAAATTTGATGTATAAAATATTCCAAATTTGTATTCATCTTGCATGAACACTTCTAAAGCATCCTTCTTCCTTTTATTTTGTCTTTCAATAGTCTTGGCCTCTTTGCTGGCTTTTTAAACTGTCACCTCGGCTTCACAAATTCTAACTTTGTCAATTTTTCGAAGGCCTTCACAAGTGTTTATCCCAAGATTTATTTTTATTGCTCTTAATAATTTTGTTCTGGCATGTGCATCTTCATTAAAGCATATCACTGTGTCCATAACGCCAATTTGTAATTTTTTTTTTTTTTTTTTTTTTTTTGCTCACAATTGTGTTTTTTGGAACTTGATTCCATACACAGTTTTTGAAGCTTTCATTTGGGTTCTGGGTACGATCATGCAAACATTTTAGTAAAAGTTCTTTTGGAGTTAAGTCTCTAAATACATGCTTAAAAATTATGTATATGTTTGTAATTATGTTTTTAATCTTGATAAGAACTGGTTCTGTGAGGGAATGTTTGTAGATATATTTTTCTCCAGATACAAAGACATTCGTTGTTACCGCAATAGCTGTTGTTTACATTTTAAAACTGCAATTACTCGGGTATTAAGCTTTAAACCTACACATGTTATACATTTTTGGATTCAGCATTAAATTTACTTTTTTTAAAGATAAAAATAAAAAAAGATTTTCCGAAGGTGAAAAACGTTTTGGTTAATAATATAGTAGTGTATATTATTAACAGTAGTATATTATTAGTATAATAATAGTAGTATTATTATAGTATTATTAGTATTATTATAGTAGTGTATATTATTAGTATAATAATATAGTGTAAAATTTATATTATTAAAAAATTATAACGTTTTACTTAAAATATGATGAATGTTAAATTCCTTATAACAGGCATTTTCAATGTTTAATTATAGTCTAATCTAATTTACTTAATATTTATTATTCATTTCACTTGATTATGGATGTGTCTTTCAGTTAACTTGTTTGAATATTATCCAAAATTATTCCCGTCTATTAATTTCAGCTTTTGCTCTATTCTTTTTAAAAGAAAGGCACTGCATAAAATTTCTATATTGCTTCCACATTTCCTATGCATAATGTGTTATCGATTTCATTTAAGAACATATTTCTGAACAATTATTTATTCAAACGCAAATCTACAAACCTTTTGTTTTGATTCTTTATAGTGAAACAAGCACATTAATTTTAGATATTATTTGCTGAAATAGAATTTATGAATTACTATTAACATTGTTAGATTTATTACAATTTACTAAGTATATTACTTAGTAAATTGTAATAAACCTCTTATATTACTATATTTTAACTTTTTACAAATTTATTTTCCCATTAAAAGTTTTTTTAAAAAAATATTACTTTTAATTTTATTTGCTCTTTTAAATTTCCTTTCAGCTCAGTAATATAGACAGATAAAAGGGAAAGTTGCCCCTTAAGACTTTATTTAGCCCTCTCAGCCTGGAGTTTGAAAATAAATTACTCTGTGGCTGTTTTATTTTGTCCCGTACTAACTTGCTGTTTTCTTGCTTTGATCATTTTTTTAAATATAAAAAAATAGCATTATAGTAGTATTAATTTCCACTGTTATGATATTTCTAAATTTACTATCACCACTATAAAAATATCCCATGTGTAAGTTTTCATTTTACTATTAAAATATAATTTAAAATATTTTGTGATTGAAATAGAATTGAAAAATCCTAAGGAACATTTTGAATGCTAAAATATTACATTTTATGAAAATTGGATGCAATCGAAGCAATCAGCCCTTGAAGACTACTGAATAGCTTAAGATGGAAACAAGCACTAAATGTGTGTACAGTAAGTCGGTTTGAATAACTTTTGCAGATTAGTGATACATAATAAATAACATACATCTATTTAACAAAAAAATATCTTTTGGGTCTCGTTCTCTTGCACTAAAATTCTTTGCAAGTCATAAAATATTTAATTACTTTCTCACATTTTTTGAAAACAAAATTCTTTTATGAATGCAGTTAATGTCATTTATATATAAAGTTGGTAAAATTAATCAATATATATATTCAAGAACTAGTGTAGAACTGAATATGTTTCTACTACAGTAAATTAAGCCGTCTATGCGAAACTCTTACAAGAAAATTTTACAAACACTTTAAAAGATACAACTTCTTTCAATTCCTACTATTAGTTCACAATCTCCCTACATCCTGTTCAAATTTTCAATTGTAATAAAATACATTTTAAGGCACTCAAATGGGCTGAAATTTTATATACATGATTATTTTGGAAGACAATACAGTAATTTAATTATAATTATCAAAAATTAATTGATTAAAGCTAATTATTTAAAGAATTACAGATACAGTCACGTTGGCATCCTTTTTGGCGATTTAGGGACCATTTTAGTGACTTGTGTTAAAACTTGAAAAGGCTTTTTTCTCACATTTTAAAGCGCTCATTTGACCTGAAATTTCCTATACATGGTTCTTTGGGTGACAATACGATAATTTAATTATAAATAATTAAAACTAATTTATCGAAACTATTTATTTAAAGAATTACACATGCAGTCACGCGTGTTTCATTTTTAGCGACTTGGGTCATAACTTTAAGATTTTTTCCCCCTCACGTTTTAAAGCATTCAGTTAAACTGAAATTTTATATACACGATTATTTTGGATGACAATTTGATACTTTAATGATAATTAATAAAAATCAATTGCCACTTAATATAGTGATTCTGTGTCATATGTATATACATATTAATATTAATTGTAATTATTTGATAAAAAGTAACTAAAATAAAAAATTTCTTTGTTGACCTAAGCAGGAATTGACTTTAAATTTTTTTGTTTATATATTACTTGTTTTTTAGTCTATTTCTTTCTTTTTCTTTTCTTTTTTGCTATATTTATGAAAATTTATATATATATATTTAAATATATCCAAAATACTTCACACTAATATAACCAAGCAAATATTCAAATCATATTAAACCTAGAGTACAACATCATATTTCAAAATTTCAATGGCGAATAAAAATAATGAATATCAACGTTTTCAAGCGAAATTAAAATTGTATAAGATAAAAATTATAAAATATCCAAGTGCAACCTCGGACTTAGGACCGATAAGTGGGGTTAAACTAGTTTGATGGCGCCAACCTTCCCCCTATTGCAACTTGGTAAACTAATCTGGAAATATCCAAATTCACAAAAATTTAAAATTTAAAAATTTAAATTTAAAAAAAAACTTCTTTTAAAAATTTAAAATTAAAAAATATTTCTCTTTTTAATACTTAAAAAAATTAAACTATTCGCCATTGCATTCTGAAGATATATATATATATATATATTTGATCTTGAGAATTAATTCCATTATATGCACAATTCCTTTGCGAAGAATATTCAGATTTGTGATTATAAAACTATAACAAAAAAGTATCATAACAAAATACAGCATAACAGGATAATAGTGTTGTATATGGATATTTTTGCAAAAATCAAATAAAAAAACATTTTTAATAATACAAGAAAAATTTAAGAAAATATAAAACCTGAAATAAAAGAGGACAAAAATTCTTCAAATTCATTAAAACATCGTTGTGTTAAGAAATCATTATTTATCATAAGCAGAAAAAAACGGGTTAACTTAACAATTTCTTTTCATTTTAGTCTCATTCTCTTATTAGTGAATAACCCTTTTACTATCAGGATTTTTCTATTACTAAATACTTATTCATATTCACATTTTGCTAGAAAATTCATTGATTTAAAAATATTGTCCCTCGTTGTGTATATATGTTAAATACGTTTCTTTTTATATATATTTTGAAACATTAATTTACAAATTATTGAGGAATAATAGAAAAATCAATAACTTCCTTGTATTATTTCACAAATTATGCCAGTAATAAAACAAGCTATTATTCATGTTTGGAATTTATAATTTTCCCATTAATTCTGAACATATTGTGATATATTTTCTATTTATTATGAGACAAGTGTGCATGCAACCGTTTCCACAATACATAACATTAATTATAAGATAAATTTTCTTTCAACTGCATTACACCCTACCTAAATCCATTGCTTTACAGTCATAGTACAACCCCTCTAGGGCTAATAGTAAAATGTTGAGCGTCACGTAGAAGGCTCAGAATGAAAGCACAAACAAAAACTAAGTCTGGGCTATAAAATCTTCGTGTTTCAATGCCCCAATTGCTTATTCCTTCATGACTCCCCTGTGATATGAATTCCGAAGCCAAGAAACGTGAAAAACTAATAGCGAGAGAGCAAATTATCTAATGCGTCGCTTAGCGTTGTATTTAATGATGGAAAGAGCTTAGTGAAACATGAAACATGACAGGCTAAAGGGAAAGCATCCTTTTTGACATGTCAGAGCCCAGGTGAGACAAGTCATGTTAATTTTTTGCAAGAAATAGGTTTTTTATTTAGAATGCAATAATTTTTTTAAATACTGTAATTTGAGACTTGGGAGTATTATTTTTTAAATGTTTAGATCCCAGTGCTCTATAATTTAAAATTTCCTATTTTAGAATGTATTTTCTCATACTTATGGAATAATAAAGTTGTTACATTTGGTAATTTTCAAAAAGTCAGTGGGTATTAAGACAATTAGGTATTATAATTACGTTTTTAAAAGGATACATCTGGCATTAAATGAATACTAAAATTGTTGACAGGGCTCAAATAAAACACGAAAATAAACTAATTTTTTTACAATAAAAAATGTATTATAAATTATTTCGTAAGCTGAAAACGTGCTTAAAATGAGTCTGTCTTACTTTTTTTTATTTATGAAATTGTTTAGTGTTTGGAGGCACAAACACAAGACTAATTTTGCAGTAGTTAAAAAAGATATAAACAACTGTGTGAAGCATTCAATCGGAAAATGTGCGTTTTCTTTGTTTTAATAAATATCAGTTGAAATAATGATAGCGGATAAAATATTACTATATAAATTAAATGTAAAAAAACTTTTTTAAGAACAAGCTTTTATTTAAACGCGCTAAAAAGAATAAAATAAACTTTTCCTTTAAAACTTTTTTTACTATCAACTTATAACGTCATTACACAATTTATATGATATAAAAGCTTGTCGCAATATTTAAGTACTCATATTTACTTAGTTTGAATTTTTAAAAACCAAAATCAATCAGGTCAAGTTATTTATTTTACTTGTTTATCTACACAGGTAAATCTCGCGACAAGCTTTTAAATCATATAAATTGTGTAATGACGTTATAAGTTGATAGTAAAAAAAGTTTTAAAGGAAAAGTTTATTTTATTCTTTTTAGCGCGTTTAAATAAAAGCTTGTTCTTAAAAAAGTTTTTTTACATTTAATTTATTTTTTACTTTTTAGTTATCGCTGGACAGGTTTCTCAGCCTGTTCAACTCATTGAACGCTGGTTCGCCATCCCTGGTTTAGCTGAATTAATTCTCGCAAAATGGTATTAGACTAAAAACACAATTTTTTAAATCCGTAATTTTTAAGCAATTTTTTCAATCTTCATGCAGATTTTGGCTAACATTGTTCTACACACGAAAAAAAAGGTTTAGTGAGATTATCTTCATAAATGACAAAGTTATTAAATGTTTAATTAAAATTTTGACTATTTTGAAAAACTTTAAGAATATATTATTTATTTGAAATATTTGAAGATAAAGGGATGTATTTCTCTAACATATTAGAAGAAAATTTTAATTGTTTATTAAAAACTTCAAAAGGCATTTAAATATTTGTATTAATCAATAAAATGCTTAAGACTAAAAACGCATTTTGTAATCAAAAAAGAAAGTTTTATCAAATAATGATAATTTTTTGCTGGACATTGAATATCTTCTACGTAAGAATTTTTTTTTTAATTGCTCAGAACATCTTTAGAAACTTGATTTTGAAAAAATCAATAATTAAATTCAAATAAAATTAACAGATTCTACTTGTAATTAAATTTAAGGACACATGTCGTAGTGTGTGTTTAGATTACTGGTGATAAAATGAGGTATATTTAAATTACTCGTAGGCTTAAAATTAGAAAATTTCTTTAAAAAATTACTTTATTTTATTGTAAAATTATTTTTTTAATCGAAAATATATTGCATTTTTATATAATATTTTTCTCTTATTGCTTTCCTAGCGGATTCCTTTTTGATGGGTAAGATACATTAAAAAAATGATCTTTCCGATTCTGTAATTATTTTTTGTCTGAGTTTCATAGATTAAAGTTAGATAAATTATTTAAAGAATTTCTTCAATACTCCATCTCAGTTTAACTTGGCAGCGTTGAGAAAGGTATACAATGTACCAATCTACTTGAAAAATAGCTCTACTGTTTTTGTTTTGAATTTAAATCCAAGGAAATAGGTAGAAATTTGTAAAAAAATTGCATACGTTGTAGAAATTAGATTGTTTTTACGTTGTAGAAATGTAATTGTTTTTTAGACAAAGTTAATTAATACTGTCAATAGCGCAACGTTATTAAATTCCAGTTTGGCTGAAAACCGATTTTCGACGCCAACTTTTGTCATTGTTGTAACAATAAAATTATTACAACAATGCAGATATATCCAAGTTGGCGCCCAAAACTAGTTTAACGTTTTTAATTAATATCTTTTTAATTAATTGCAATATCGGAATATAAATGGTCAAAACATGCATTGTCATCCAAACTAAACGTGTATACAAAATTTCAGCTCAATGGGAGGAAGATATCAGCTTCAAAATTGAGTTGCAAGATTCCACCCGAACAAATTACATACATACATACATACATACATACATACATACATACATACATACATACATACATACATACATACATACATACATTGTAAGTTAAATAAAAGCTTTTAAAAAATAAGGACATTATTACATTAATAATACATACTGAAATAAACTTAGCTATTTTATTTAGCCTGTGAATTTCAAAACTTAAGCAAATACTTTTAACCAATAATTTTTTTAAGAAAAATGAAGAAAATACGCTCGCGCGCTAAATTTTATTTTCTCTTCACGTAAAGGGAATTTGAATCTTATGCACATAAATACATTTTTACCTTATTTCCTATAGAGAGACCATCTTCAATATGTTTTTTTTTATCACAGAATGCCTCTGAAATGTGTTGTTATGTTAATCCTTTTACATATTTTTGCATTAAATACAGTTGCATAAAACTACAGCTAATATTTAAAGCATACAGTATATAGTCGTTTAATTGAACTTTGATAAAAGTAAACGATCTCAACTTATTTAATATTTATATGTTTATCAACTACTCTTTACCATTACAATAAACAGACTGTTTTCATATGACTGAATTACTGTTAGATATTTACGCAGATGTTTTTTCCACGCTGCATTCAACAACAAAACGTGTGGTGCAAAATGGAACGATATTCTACTACACATGGCAGTCTAAAAGTAGTTTAACTTCAAACTTAATAAATTTTGTAAAGAAATTGAAACAAAAAAGCTTAGAAATTTTCTTTAATTTCAGGCGTTTCAGGATTTTAAAAAGCTTGCTTATTATAATGCGCATCTTTTGTCGCATTTTCTTTCGTTATATTATGCTTGTAACTAATTTTTTTCTTTCGTTAAGAGTAAAATATATTTTTCATTATTCTGCTCTCAAGTTACATCAATTTTAAAAATTTTTAGAGGACTTGTTAATGATGTTTTCGAATTCCTTAATTAAATTAAACGTTTCAAATATGATTCAAAAATTGTGGATTTTGAAAAAAAAATTTTGAAACTTTTATTTATATTGATTTTTTTGTTACTGTTTTTATCCTCAAAATTTTATAAAATTAATTTCCTTTTTCTTCATTTTTTGTTTTGTTTTTTGATGAGATAGTTACTAAACATTTATTACTTTTTATCTTAAATAAAAATATTTTAATTCCATTGTATGAAGATTTTGATTTTTAAAGAATAGCTTTATTTAGAATGATCAATTTCAAATAAAATTCTTGCATATTTTTTATTTAATGTTGCTATACATTACATAAGTTTATCCTATTTTGATATTCTTTTATAATTAAAAAATCTAAGTTCGAGCCTAATTTTTTTTTTTTTTATTTAAAAAAAATAATTAGTTTGAAGCTTATTATATTCAGAGTAAGCAAACCCTACTTTTAGGTTTCAGGATGAAAAACTCAATATAAGCAATATTTTTCATCATTATATCTCAATTTTTTCTCTTTACTTTTTAATCAATTTCTATTTATGTTCATTCATTGGAATGCACAAATTCAATGCATTTACCGTTGCATAAAAATATTATGTGCTTTACTTCTGAATTGTACTTCAAAAATTGGAAAACTCTTTATGTTCATTATGATATTCATATTTGTACGAAAGAAAATTGAAACAATCTCTATATAATTTCTCTCAATTTTTAACTGATGAACTTGTGTAGAGACAGTTAGATTTAAGTCGCACTATAAAGCAGCACGAAGGCTATTGGCCTCGGGCTGATCATTTCGAACCATTGTCAAATGACGAGAACGGCACCTGAGCTGCCCCCCTCTTTTAGCTTCCACACGAAACAAACAGGAGGACGTTTGAGGCTCGACATATTTAACGTGAATTGGATTCCTCTGCACGGGGGTCCACAGCGGTACTAGGCTCGAACTTATGGCGTGCCAGTCCCTAGTCCGTGACCTTGAACACTAGGCCAGCATGGCCATTGATGAATTTTGGAGTGTAATTGAAACGTTCTTTATTTGCGTTCATGTTTTATTGTTATTTCTTTATTTTCTCATTCTTTATTATCCCTTTATTAATTAAAAAAAATTGCTATTTAAAAATAGAAATTACTTTTTTTTTCTAAATATCTGAATCTTGAAAAGATTGATTCCACTATAGGAAAAAATTTCAAATATTGGTTTCGAGACAGAACATACATTCGCATTAAAACACATATTAAACACACTAATATTTAAACATTATTACATACTACACACACATTTTTGTAATCCTGGGTTTTGAAAGTTATTATTTCATGTATTTCAAGATCATCGCCCATGATCCATTTTCAATAATTGTTTCCTCGGCGTCGTGCAACACAACGAATGCTTCTATTCTTTAAATCTAAGAATTATTCACAAAACTAGATAGAATTTTTTTAAAAAAATTATTGAATGAATCAACATTTGCCTTCCTATTGAAACTTAGCTGAAGAGTTCTGTAACTAATAGCCCAATGAACTATCCTCATTCATTACAAAAGGCCTAAGTTAAAATTAAACAATCTTGGCAGCTATTATAGTGTCCTTTGTGAAACTCTGCTTTCAAATTTCAATTTAATTACTGAACTACTCATATTCTGTATGTATCGCATTTAATTACTAGAAAGAATTCGTAAGTTATCAGAAATAATGGAAATTCCAGTAAATGTTCGCATTCATATTAATACCTAAATTCCCTTTTGGACATAAAGTAATGCTTTTGCTTTATACCTTGTTCTCAAAAGCTGTTGTTTAATTAAGATGATAAACATTACTATAAATTCTTCGAAAAGTTAAACAATAAATTGTGAGAAATACACTTCCATTTCAAAAAGCAATCTACGTATTCAAAATATCATACAGAGTACAATATGAGAACATAATGAGAACAAGATTGAGAACATAATGAATTTAACTAAGTCTAAAAATATAAAAATTGTATAAGAGATTGAATCTGTGAAAGATTTAGATAAAAAATAGTAACTTTCAATATGTATATTATAATATTTGATGTATGTTATAAAATACATTAAAACATAAATCTTTTAATTTAATGATTAAATGTAAAATTTATGTATCAGTAAAAGTTAAAATATGTTTTATTTAGTGGACGATTACATTTTCTTATATGTATTGGGGAGGTTTGTATTTAAAAGGATTGTATTTAAGAAAAAAGGTTACTGTATTGACTATCCTAGCGCTTAGTTCCTACAATCAATGTGCCTAAGTGTCATTTTTTTCAATATATTCAATAAAAGAGCGAGTAATTCTTTAAAACAGTTGTACATTCTATTTCCATTACGTTTTATGGATGAATTTGTTGATTTTGTACATTCACTTTTCTTAAACATATACTTAAATGTTAAATTTTAAATATATATTTGAGAGAATAAACAATACACTCTTTAAAAATGATATGGTCTCTCCATATGGAAAAGAAAAAGGACATTTTTGTTTTTTCTCTGATATCTATAAAATAATCGTAAGATTCTTGAATTCGTAACATCTAGAAGATTGAATGTAATTCGTATTGCTTTTATTAGAAATAATATTAGAACATTTTGTTAATTGCCTTACTGATTACAAAAATGTTTAAAATAAAGAGTTAAAGAACTTTATTGTGTTTCTGTATTTAATTCTAAGCTTTAGAATAAAACTAACATCGTAATTTCATTTTCAATTATCAAATTGTTCCCTGATCCATTAAAATACTTAAGCAATTTATATGTATTCTTAATTCAAAAGCATCCAGAAATTACCCTTGCCCCTCAAAAAATGATCTTCCCTTAAAATATTAAAATGTTTATTAATTACCTTAAAGAGTTTTAATGTAATATATATATATATATATATTTATATACATACAATTGATGTAAAAATTTTAATGGTGTTAAGAAAGATCATAAAATTTCAGAATTTTGCTAAAAACTTGATTAAATTGTACCCGTAATATTTTCTTAAGAAATTCTATTAGCCCTCTGCTAAATTTTAAAATAAACAAACCAAAATCAAGTTAAAGTATATTTTTACTTATTTAAAATTAGAAAACGAATTTTCGGAAAGTTATTAATAAATAATTTGTTTTTGAAAGAAAACTGACATTCTTTTTGATTATCCGTAAAATGTTCAAACTTTTTTTTTAATAATGTAGGTTTTCCACTTCTAAATCTTTTTAATGCAGAAAAAAAAGTTTTTGCTTTTCGTGCTTATATTGGTTTTGGAGTGAAAATAAAATCTGAGGAGATGCTTGAAAACTTTTTAAAATAATGTCTTATACTTTTTTATGTCTTTATAATCTTTTTAAAAACTATTATTTCTGTATATAATTTACTGTACAATATAATAGAAACGAAATATTTTTAGTTAGTTGGAAAATTTTTCGGAATACGTGTTTTGAATTAATTTTTTTTAACTTGTAAACAGATTTTTTATTTATGGATAGATGATTCGTCTTTTGAATATTAATATTCTCCTCTTTTTTTATCAACTCCTACTATTAGTTCAATCTCTCGTTATATATATTTATTTATTTATACATCTTATTCAAATTTTCAGTCGTTAATAAAATACCTTGTATTCATAAATTCAAGTTCTGTTATGACAGCTTTACGATCCTATCGCCACAAGAAGGATGCGAAAGATCTCTTGCGCACATCGTTTGGTGAGGATTGCGTGCCGAGTCACCATTTTCTTCATGATTGTCCTTCCAGGTCGAAAGACCTCATTCCATATGATTATTGGTTGTGAGGTACATGAAGTTACAGCTCTTCCGTGTTCTTCCGGCCTCATTAGGGAATTTAAAAGGCAACATTCAACGGAAATTTCTCTCCATACCTATAGATATGCTGGGCATTGCTGTTCTCAACAATGTCCTTCAACTACAAGTATTGCTGATGAATGATGGTCAGCGTTGAACATTTATTATAAATATCATCAATTTTTGCTTATGAAATTAATTGATGCGCTAATTATTGCTCTTTACAAGCTTTTATTTTACTTGCAATGTATGAAATTTGTTCGGGTGGTATCGTGCAACTCAAAATATTGAAGCTAGTATCTTCAACCAATTGAGCTGAAATTTTGTATACAAGTTTAATTGGATGACAATGCATGTTTTGACTATTTATATTCCGATATTGGAATTAGTTAAAAAGATATTAATTAAAAACGTTGGAAATCGGTTTTGGGTGCAAATTCTGATTCCTCTGCATTGTTGTAACAATAACATTGCTAGGGCCGTGGGTAGCCTAGTGGTTAGAGCATCAGACTCCAGACCGGAGCGCCTGGGTTCGATGTCCGATGCCACCAAATACCACCGAATACACACGGAGTACGTGTTCGTTAAATAAGTGGGTCCAAAAGTCTTGTGGGCGGTCGCAGCAGAACCCACGAGTGCAGGGGGCTGGAGAATATTTTCCTCCCCTCCAGTTCAATGCCTAAATTGTGGAGGTGGAGATAGGTGGTGTCGACATCTATCGTTAAGAAGTCCAACCTGGTTCACAGGCTCTGGCAACTGTCATACCTTCCCTTCGGGAAGGACATAACAAGAATAACATTGTTACAACAATGACAAAGTTGACGTCGAAAATTGGTTTTCAGCCAAACTGAAAATTCATGACTTGCTGTATGGACTGTATTAATTATAACTTTGTTTAAAATAAATTAAAAGTAAAAAACTTTTTGAAAGCGAGCTTTTATTTAAATGCGCTAAAAAGAATAAAATAAACCCAATAGCTCCATTTTTCCCGTTAATTTAAAGAATTCTTGTTCAAATAAAAATGGACGTACCTTCTTTTACAATCCCTTCTTGGGTCTTTTATTTAACTTGAAATGTGTGTAATTTGTTCGGGTGAAATCTTGCATTTCAATTTTGAAGCTGATACCTTCAACTGATTGAGCTGAAATTTTATGTACACGTTTAATTTGGATGACAATTGCATGTTTTGACTATTTACATTCCGATATTGCATTTGGTTAAAACGATATTAATTAAAAACCTTAAAACGCATAATTATTTTAGCCCCGTGGGCTGTTTATTCCGCTGGGCTCATGGAAGCAAAATGAAGATTGAGATCAGGGAAATGTTTGACTTTTTTAAAACAGCAATCTAATTTCATCTATGGAACTCAGACAAAAAATAATTACAGAATCTCAAAGACCATTTATTTCGCCACGATATGGTATAATATTTTTTACAAAATAATAGCATTTTTATTTTTTACCACTTTTTTTAAATGAGCCAAAATCGATGCGTTTTTATGAAAATGATGTCTAAATTATTGCGGGAGAGTTTTTTTTCGTTTAAATGAAATGACATTCCGTACTAAAACAGCTCATGCCTTATTCTTTTAGAATCAGTCATTTAAAAAATAAAATACTCCAAACTTTTTTTTTTGCGATTTTTCAAAAAATAATCAAATTTTTAATTAAGCATTTAATAACTTCGTCATTTATGAAGATAATGTCACGAAACTCTTTTTTTCGTATGTAGAACAACATTATCCGAAATCTGTATGAAGATTGAAAAAATTGCTTAAAAATTAGGGATTTAAAAAAATTGTGTTTTTCGTCTAATACCCTTTTTGCGAGAATTAATTCAGCTAAAGTAACTGAGAAACCTGTTCATCGATAACTAAAAAGTAAAAAAAAAACATTTTTAAAAACAAGCTTTTATTTAAATGAGCAAAAAAGAATAAAATAAACTTTTCCTTCAAAACTTTTTTTTGCTATCAACTTATAATGTCATTACACAATTTATATGATATAAAAGCTTGTCGCCGGATTTAACTCTGTAGATAAACAAGTAAATTAAATATAACTTGATCTGATTGATTTTAATTTTTCAAATTTTCAAACTAAATAAATACAAGTACTTTAACCTCGCGACAAGACTTTTTATCATATAAATTTGTAATGACGTTATAAGTTGTTGGTAAAAAAATTTTTTAAAGGAAAAGTTTTTTTATTCTTTTTTACGCATTTAAATAAAAACTTGTTTTTAAAAAGGTTTTTTTAATTTTAATTTATGTTATATAAAGCGCCCTATCTGGGACATTCTTTTGCCCTTTTTTGGTTTCAATAAGACCTTATGTCATTTCAGATATGTGTTTCAATTTTTATCTCTCTGCCTATATTATTTCATGAATTATTATATTTTCAAATGTTAACGAATTTGTTGGTCACCATGTACTATTTTCAGTGTGTTTTGCTACATTTCTTACAATACCTGCATTTAATAAATTAAGTTAAATCTGTGAAAAATTAAAGCCTCAAATGAAGCGTAAGTAAACTTGTACTTTACTCTCAAACGATATATTTTTGTACATTATGATATCATTCTTTTCTATTTCCTTTTTTGTTACCTTTAAGATTTTATACATTAAAATTAAAACTATGAAAATATCTCAAGTACCAAGTGTAAAGAATTAAGAACCTAAACGAAATGTTCGTAGCGAATGAAACGAATGAGTGTGCAGTATCCATAGAAATTGATCAGTCCATATTACTCAACGAAGACACAATTTTGAATATAGTAATATTTAATATGACTGAACTTGCCGTCATGCGGCCTACATTCTACAAAACAAGTTACACACTAACAATATTTACATTTTAGATACTGAGGTGCGCACAGCAGCGCCCTCGAGTGGCCAATATTTCGGCACACCAAGAGAGTAGTTATAATTAAAGTATCTCCCCTTAAAAAATATTTTGGAATTAAAACTAAACTCTAATAACATTTTAATTTTTAGTAAACATTTCTTGCACATGTTACATATATGTGTGAGTGTATGTGTGTGTGTAAGCATTCTTCAAAATAATAAAAATAAATCTATACGGTAGTTAAGAAGCATAAAAATAACTATTTATTTAGTTTTCATTTATACTAATAAGTATTCAGGTATATGTCTATTTTAACTTACTGAAGGAAATTCATTATTAAATATTTTAAGTTTTTACTTAGAATTTGAATAGCCTTTTTGTCATACGTTATATTTGTAAACAAATAATATTATTTCAAAAAATAGTTAAAATTTGTCTACATTGAAGTTTTATTACTAAAATCCATTTTTCATTCAGTTTATTATGCACGAAATAACTAGTAACTGTAACCTTAATTTAAGGATTTTGCTGTTACCTGTAACTTATTTCTAAGCTAGTTTACGTAAAACCCCTCATCTTTACTCTTTATGACCCATCATTATGATTGCTATATAGATTTTTATGATATTAGCACTTTACATCGGATAGTAAAATGTAATAACCACAACCGTAATCTGAATTTTTCATTAAAAAGTCCATATCTGCTTTCCAATACACAGACTTATCTCATTTTATCTCTAAGATTCCAAAACACTCCTATTTGGAAGAATATTTCTACGTGCTCCAGCAAAAGTATTTCTTTTCTTTCTTGATAGTAATATCTATTTGGAGAGAGTGTTTTAAATGACATCACGTAATGTTTGGAAAAATATTTTTTACTTCTTTCCACTTTCGACGTGATCTCTCGAATCCGCATTCAGTTTGGGGAAATATAATGATGACTTTAATACAAAGAAAGTTATTTCCCGAATTTCAAATCAGAATTTTAATTGGTATTGGCATTAAGTTTCAGAATCTTCGAATGTCGGGGGTATTTAACACAGAATGAGCGCCTTTTGCTGTTTTGATGTTCTCTGAATGACTTTTCGGAATACCAAATCTCTCAGATATCTATTAGGAATTTTGATTGTGTCATTTTTAAGGAGGAAATATTAAAGTAGTAGAAAAATATTGCTTCTATTTTGGATTTTCTGAAATGTTTTAATATCAAGGTATTTTTAAATGAAAGTTGTTATCGATAAATTAAATGCTTCGAATTAGAATGTCTGTGCCATCATTTTTAATTATTGGACACAAAGAACATTTCAACAAATATTTATGTATATTTGTTGAGATTTGTTCTTGAAAGTGTTCCATTGAAATTGCAGCTACATGAAGCAGAATTGATTTTTGAATTTCTAATTCAAAAATAATGTGTAGAAATACTATGTTAGAATCATAAGTGAAAGTTGCAATTTATTACAAAAAATAAATATGATAGACAATCTTTTGCTTAAATGTTGAACTTTTGGTACAGTATTGTTTTAAAGCAAATTACAGCAAATCTAACTACATCGAAAACACGTAATTTTTATCTCCATATATAAAAATGGATGTTTGTACAAATGAAACTCGCTTCACTTCAACACCGTTCAAACGAACACTATGGAAATTGGCGTGTGTATGTATTTTTGTGGAGAAGGATTTTGTGCTAGCCTCGTCGTTGTAGCTTCCTACCAGATAGAACTATAGCAAATCAACTTCTGCACCGTACAATCAATCGCCAAGTTACCAACGTAGTCACCAAAAATAGTGACAACTTGGCTCTATCACCAACATTTCGCTATGTTTCCATTGAATCGCCATTATAATGTAAGGATCGACTTTGCTTGCGAATATTATAATTTTAATATAAAATAAATACAAAGAAAATAGTATTAGCGTATTACACACATCCAGATATAAATTATTTACCCTATTTTAAGTGTTTATTACACAAAATTGTAACAATGTATTACTTTCTGAGCAGAGATTAGCTTAGGATGGTGTTTTCAAAAATCAACCACAAGTGATTTACGGGGCATTATAAATAAAAAGAAATCCTTTTTATTAGCTATTACGTGTACAGACTTTAAATTTAACAAATATGGGGTTTTTTTCAGTTGAGATATGCAAAATTCTTTTATTTTATTTAATTTGAAATTCACGTAAATTAACTTATTAAAAACTTCTTTATCCTTCATTATGTATTGGTTAATTTCAATTCACCCGTACGTAACGTAAACTAGATTAGAAGTGTGCGACAGCGTGCAGTGCTTTTACCCAAGATGGGCGAAAAAGATCAATCCATCTAGGAGATACAAAACAAATCAAGAGGCTTCCGACGTGGGGTGGAGGGAGTGGCTCCGAAGCGAGGCGACCTGCGAGCGCGGCACGAACCGGGGAGAGAAGGGAGGGAAGCGCAAGGAAGAAAGGCCGGTGGGTTGCGTCAGCAATCAATAGAACGAGGAGCGGTCAGGTGACTGCCCATCTCACCACCTGTCGGGATGCAGTTCGAAGCTTGTTTGTGTTGTTCAAGAGAGTGTGAAGGGATTAAATGTAGTGTTAGGGTGGACGGAGTAGATTTCTCCACTTCATGCTAGAGTATACAGAGTTAATTTTAGGATGAGGATACGTGAATTCCCCCGTTCTTCGCACGAGTGTACCAGGTAGTTGCTAATAAAGTTCCAACTGATACGTAAAATGTTATTTAATTTGGGTTTTACTATAGTCACCGTTATAGGAACTTCTAAATTAATTGTTTTCTTGCTACAATAGATTTAGTGGTCACGGTACCTAGTAGTCACACACCTGAGCTCGTGGCCGGTGTGTCAGTTCGAGCCCTAGTGTCTCTGAAGACCAGCCGTGTAGAGAAACTGATACACGTTAAATCTGTAGTGTCTTTAAGTCCTCTCGTTGACTTTGTGAGACAGTTTGGTGAGGGAAGTGCCTGCTCAGGCTTCGTCCTCTCTGCTTGACAGAGGTTCAAAATGACAAGCTCCGTCGCCAATGCCTTAGTATTGTCTTAGAATGCGACGTAAATAAAACACATTCACTCAACCCTTATTAAATTATATTACTTTAAAGAAGATCAGGAGGTAACAGTTTGGTTTTCGTCGGTCAATATAGACATTTTTTTAAAAAATATAATTTAAGTAATTCTATATTTTATTTTTTCTTTATTGTGTTTCTTCTGCAAATATTTTTTGAATAATTTTGTGGAAAAGAAGTATTTTTCTTAACATAATTAGCAAAAATAAATATAATTTAAAAACTTTTAAAATAAAAAAAATACATGTTATTTATTGATAACTTATTTTCAATATATTTAAATTAAGATGTCATTAACCACAAATAACTTGTTCTATTAGCAACATAAAGTGAATATTTCAATTTCTTAAATTTAGATTCAGTTTAAAATTTGGCACCCAACTAAAAATAACAAATATTCAACAGTTCTGTGAATTCCAACTTCTTTTTAGAAAACTCTCTTTTGCAAAACAAACAAGCTAACCGATATTATACATGCTAAAAACGTAAAATCAATTGAAAGTTCTATTTTTATCCATTCAAGTCTTTTATTTGCTTTTGGCAAGCAAATTGTATAAGAGCAAAATATATCATAGAAAGCGTCTTTTGAAAGTGAATCAAAGAATATTGAATTCAGAAGTTTCCATTTGTCCATATCAAAGGAAAACAGAATAAAATAAATAAATTTTTCTCTGTATAACGAATATTGATACCGGTTCCGATTCCGATTCCGGTTCAATATCCAGTCGCTCCCTTTAAGAAGCCGACACAGGTGAATCTTCATCACTTTCCTTCTGCTGGTGCGTTTTCCACGTGACTGCCTCTTACGATCCCCCCTCTTGATAGGCAGGAGCAACAATTCCTGATGGTACCCCCGGGAGGAAACAGCGTTATACTGAAGCTCACGCTTGAACGCACGCTCGCGTTTCTATGTCGAATGATACTCCTTGCACAGAGCCAGGTTCTGCTATCATCAGAATAATGGTTGGTGGTACCTATGGTCTGTTACAAAATGATATTTCGAAGTTTTCGGTTTGTCTTGATTCGCCGCTTTTCTATCCCCCCCCCCTCCCTCTTTCCTTTTTCTTTTTCTTGTTGGAGTAATGTTTTTGATTCCCCGGAATTCGAAAATTCTTCGTCGACTGAAAGAGATTTTTTTTTTATTATGTATTTTATTTTGAGTCCCCCCCCCCGTCTTTTTCAAAAGAAGGTGGGCTGTTGTTGTTTTTATTTATGGCGGAAGTTGTTCGGGTGGAAGTGGTCTAACAGTGTGGATAGGTTTTTAATGGAGATTTATTTTCAAGCATTGGGATGAAAATTTTTTTCCTAGTAGCTTTCTGCAATTTGTTCCTCCCCAGAGTGCTATTAGGTATCGTTTGTAAGTTTTCCATTGATAGTTTGACTTTTATTAGTTGTTGTTCTTAGTTTTAAAATGTGTTTAAATTTATGGAATAGAATAATATAAAAGTCAAGGACATATGATGTTAGTTAACGAAAATTATGCATGTGTGAGAGGATAATTAGTTTTCCTACATCATTTTGGATATAGATGAGGACAAGAGTTTTCATTGAGGTATCCGATTACCCTAAAATTAAGAAGTTTGCCGAAAATTGACAATTTTTTTTTATGATTTTGTTTTATAGGCCATGTTAATAGCTTTAAAAATACCAAGTTTATTATTTTCCGTTCTCTAAAACGAAAGCTAGAAGTCTTTCAGTAAAAGCAGATGGCATTACTTTAAGCAAGATGTCATACTTTAAAACGCATTTTACTCGAAATGTGTTTTTTTAAATACTCAAACGGGCCAGCGATTGCTCAAAAAGTTTTTAAAATAATTCACTGAAATTTTTTGTGTATGTTCTGTATAATAGTAGAAGTGTTTAACTTTCAGATTTATCAATCACTGTTTTATTACAAAATTTACAGTCCCTTATGTTAATATGTTAACGTAATCACTGTTTTTTAAGCAGTTTTATGTAATAACTAAGATAAAGGGCTCTAGTTTTTGTAAAAGTTAAAATATCCACTTTCCTAAAGGTTATTTTAAAAATGAATAACATAGCAACACATCAGAATTGAAA
This sequence comes from Trichonephila clavata, assembly GCA_019973975.1. NCBI lineage: Eukaryota > Metazoa > Arthropoda > Arachnida > Araneae > Nephilidae > Trichonephila > Trichonephila clavata. The sequence goes on along the minus strand of BMAO01001375.1, from coordinate 82,230 downwards.
GATTGAAAATTTGTTTATGAACTTTTGGTACAGAATGAGCCGCGTTTATGTTATTTTTTGTAAATTTTTACCCATATTTTCCATTTTAGTAATAATAATTTCTTTTCTCTTCTTAATTTTAGCATATTTTCCTAAAATGTATTAAACGAATCTAAAAAAACCACACAAAAAAATTCCCTATATCTCCATTTTTTTTTTTAAAAAAAGTTGCTGCTAGTAGTGGGATTCCTAAAGCCATGTTAATAACAATTACTTGTTTATTTACGATGATTATTTAGAGACTCCAGATTGCTACACATATTAGCGCAGAACTTTACATAAAAATAGCACAGAACACGAAAACCAACAAAACTTCTGACCAACAAAAGCAATAATTTTTTCTCAATCCAAAAACCCTTAATCTATATACTTATCAAGAAGTTTTCGAGAATGTTGTTTTATTACGGGATTTTTAATCTTTTATTTATGTTTAAATTTTATGCACCTTCACTTTTTCATAAAGTATTTTTAAAATTTTATATGATTACTATGTTTACTTAGCTATTTTAATAATATGTTTTTAAAGCTTATCTAACAATTTTTCCTTAAGCGTTATCCTATAATGATTTATTTGCCTAATTTAGTTGAAATATCTACTTTTTGTGTTGATGCGTAGATTTTTTTAAAAATTTTTTACAATTTTTGTTTTTGTTTTTTATTGGATTTTTTTCCTGTTCTATAGTATGAAAATTATAGTACCTGGTTTTAGAAACTAAGAGTAATATAAATATTAATTATTTAGTATTATATTACTAAATAGAGTATATATATAGAAACTAACTTGATCTTATACTATTTCTTTTTTCTTTCCACTCAGTGGCATAGGTAAGTATAGGAGAAAATTGGCTGGCTTAAAACTACGTTTTACCCTACAATGTTAATTCGTTGGACAAAGAGTTCGATATTACACTTATGTAGTCACCTAACATACCAAACATACCAGCTTGTTAAACTTCAATTTATTGTTTATTTTTTAATTAGCATTAGTATATGTGATAAACGTTTATATATATATATATATATATATATTTAGTCAAAATTTCTCTACAAGTGAGAGATGAATAAACATGATCAAAACTGAAAATAATTGAAATTACAAAGTAAACAAGACAATAGATTTTAAAAGGATATATGAAAAATTAAAATAATAGAGTTAAATATAAAAGTATGGATGCTACAGTATTATAAACATTGCTGACTCAGGACAGCTTATATATAAAATAATTTATTTTAAAGTGGGGTTGAACATGTTTTGTGGCCAGCCAACCTTCCCCCTTTCTATTAATAGTACTGAGTAAAAACCTATTGAAAATAATGGATAGGAAATCCAAATCCATTAGGAGAAAAAGGTAACTTATCTAAGAATTGCATTAAAAAATGCAGAGCCCACGCTAAATCTGAGTACAATAAACAAGTTTGCCAGATTCTGGACCCAAATACAGATTCAAAGCATAGGAATGGCTGAATAGTAGCACTTAACAGAAGTATAATAATAATAATAATTACAGCTTAAAAAAGGATTGTAAAGTTTAAATGTAGTAAGTAAAATTGTCCTTACAATTTTTTTAAAATTTAAAATGAAAAATAACTTTTATTGAAGGTAAATTTAATTTATCTTACATTATATTTAAAGGTGTTCAAATAACTTATTAAATTATTTTTTCCTAAAACTATATTTTATCTATTTTATTTGTATTTATTTATTTGTGATTTTGCTACACATAATAATTTTCTGCTTTATTTATAAAAGTTTATCTTAAGATTTTTGATGTGTAACAACTTTACTCTCGGTTGCTAGATATTTGTTGGAGGGATTTCGTGAAAAGGGACGGAAATGCGTAACAGGAAGTCGGGGGAAGCGCGCTGTTTGATGTGACCAATTCAGCGCCTTGGGGGTGTCTCTTCGCTAGCCTCGTCTCGGGGTCCAACTGTAGTAGCAATTAAGACGCCCGCCTACCGCACATACCAGCAAGTCTTGTCATTTTGGTGGTCGCATACATTTCTCCGAATCAAACGGTTAAAAAGATTAAAGATTTCCTGCATTTTGTACTTTTACCGTATACCGAAGGTGGTTCTGCTCTTTTTTAAAAAAACTATCACTCGCTTCCCATGATTTTGAGTGGTGATTTTAAAGTTAACTTCAGTTTGCTAGAAGCCGAGCGACTCATAGCTTTTTTGAATGATGAACTCAAGCTCGAAATGAACACAAATTGAAACGTTTCGACAACTAACAGTGGTACTGCTACTGACGCCGTTTTTCAACAATTTTTAAATACTTTGAAATCACAAGTATATGTGTCATACTTTAGTTTTCATAAATCTATTGTCTCCGCTAATCCCTTAATTGAACAATAATAAATATTTTTGATAAAAAAAACTGCATTACTCCTTGTGTTAATTAAATAAAATTTTCATTAAAGATGTAATTATTCGATAGAAAATTATTTCCAGTCACAACCCATTCATTTCTTTCAGGATTAAAATCACTATTGCGTATTTACCATGATAACAAGTCAGATGTTGCAGATCATATGCGACTACTGTAAGACTCGTTTCTTTCTTTTTTCAAATGATTAATTATTTTGTGTGTATAGTTTCTAATAAACTATAATAGTGTATACATTTTACTGTTAAGAAAACTATTTTTTTCAAATATTCAAGTTACTTATCAAGATCTGCTCAAAACAATAAAGGGCACTACTTATTCCTAATCTTTTTAAGATAGTCATTCATCTTCATTCAAATACTTAAGTATCCTGTTTCGAATAATTATTAAAAAATTAACATTTAGATTACTTTTAATAATACTTCTTAATACCTGATTTATATATATTCAAGATGTGTGTGCGATTCTGCGTTTCCTAAGCATCTTCTAAACTGCAAGCGAAGTTTTTGACATTATTTAGACAAATCTATTACTTTTTTGGTTATTTATGAAAATGTCTCTGAAAATAAGTCATATATACTGAGTTCAATATTTATAGTTATACACAGAACAATCCTTCCGATTTTGAGGCTACATATGATTCATTTTGATGATAAATAATGTGTTATTTTTTACACGGTTGTTTTGAAATAATGGGTTTTGAATTGATTCCTGTTTATCGTAATCGATTCACCAATTTTTCATAAACATTTATGATTTATTGTATTATTTCTCAGATGCTTTCCTCAATTCATGATTCCACATTTTTTATTCAACAACAAAAAAATGAGAAATGGAAAATAAATTTATTTTTATATAGTTTACATTTTAAAATCATACAAATATGAAAGTAAAATGAAAAATGTTATGAGAAGCTCAAATTATGATAACCGAAGTTGTCATTAAATGTTTTGAATGTATTATTAACATATACTGTGTATGAGATTTGGCTCGTATTGTCGATACACAAGACTAAAACAAACACTTGTGAATTTGAAACTCAACAATTTTAATTTTGCGAAGAAAGCCAAGTCTCTCCTATCGAAAGACAGATTAACAACTGAACATTCGAAAGTTTCTAATTACACAAACAACTTTCAAAACAAACAACATGTTGACATCCTCGAAAGATAAATACAGTCGATGGCGTCGGCAAGTGGCATGACAAAAATAATTATCTTACGCAAAATATATATTGAACAGAAATTGTAAATAATAATAAGAACCGAACGTAGGACTTTACACATCACATAATAAAACATACAAATAAACAATTAGTGATAAATATACAATTCGGATAGTAAAAAAAATACAATTTCATCCAAACTCGTATGTTATAAAGAACTAATCCCTGTTAAACAAAATACGTAACTGAATTTTTGCAATGAATTATGCCCAATCTGAAGTTTCATTTTTTATTATTTTAAAAACTATTTGGAGAATTTATCGAAGCATCATACTGAAGTTTCGAGAACTGTGTTGATCTAATACCAAAAAAAGAGATGAAAACACATATTTAAAAATTATTTTTTGCATCTGTGAAAAAACAGAAGAAAACTAACTTTTTAAAATTGAAAAGAATAAATAAATACACGTGGTCTAAAATTAATAGCGCCAGTTATTTAAGATCTCATCATGAACAATTATTAGTTATTTTTTATTCAAATATAGTTTCAACGAATAAAAATAAATATTTTTTCATTAAAATAAAGCAGATCCTATTTTAAAAAATAAATGTGATGGAACTTTAAGTATGCTATTAACCATTTATGATTTTCATGAACTTCGACACTGATTTACCGGGTTGTGGTCAAACGTAATATGCTCCTTTCCTCCTAAAAAAACCCCCAAACAACCTTCACAACTCAAGAAACAATGACTCTTAGCTCTACTCTAAATAATATCCAACAGGGAAAAGCAAGAGGCGCGATGTTTCTTCCAGAACGAGATCAAATGCGTCAAAGAAACATCAAAAATAGTTTCTAGATAGTGCCACAGCGGGAAATACTGTAGTCAGTAAAACCTGTACTTTAAGCAGTTAGCTATGATTAGAAGCTCCAGAAAGTTTGTCAATTGTTTGTCTCTTGGGATCAGTGAAACAGGGAATTGTTCGGTTGGTAGCATTTCGGAAGGAGTTTACGATAAGTATATTTCTTGTTTTTATCCATTTACTCGAGAAACTTGCCGGAAATCTAGCATTAACACGTAGTAAAACTTGCTTTCAAGTAGCAAGAATAACAGTATTAAGAGTGACAAAAACATCTTCTATATTTTAACTATTGTTTGGATGGAATTTTATTTTTATTATTAACCAAATTGTATTTTTGTCATTAATTTTTTGTATGTTCTTTTATGTGTTAAGCTTAGTCCCTATTTAATTCTTATCATTATTTACAATTTCTTTGCAATATGTATTTTGTGTAGACTAATTATTTGTTGCCTGATTTACAGATGCCATCGACTGTATTTATCTTTTGCACGATGGCAACAAGTTGCTTGATTTGAAGGTTGTTTGTGTAACAAGAAACTGTAGAATGTTCTGTTGTTGTTTTGTCTCTCTCTAGGAGAGGTTTTCCCCACAAAGGTGCTATAGCACTTGTTATAAACTTTCATCATAAAATTAAAATTTTGTTTTAAATTCAAGAATGTTTTAGTCTTGTGTGTCGACAGTGATATTTTTATAGTGAATATTAGAGCGTAGAAAGATCTAATCCTGTAAAGAAAAGCATTGAAAAATGGAAATGGTACTTTTTTAAATTGTCTTTTGTAACATTTTTTCTAGTTAAAATGGATCTTTTGTTGTATATTATATTTGTAGTTTTTTTTTTGAAAATATAAAAATATTCTGTGAAATATCCTTACATTTAAATTATGTTAGTTCTAGAAAAAAAAGAATTTCCCAACGTTATGAGGAGAATTGGTTGACAGATAAAAGAATTGTGTGAAATCCTTTTAAATATTTTTATAATGTATGAAAGAAAATGGATCTCTTTTATGTCCAGGGGCAACATCTTTTATTAAGAATTAAATCCCCAATGTTTGTGCAATCAAGTTGTTTTTCTTGCCAAAAGCAACAAAAAAAAAATTCTTTAGCTGTATAAGATTTTTTTTTTAGCCTTTCTGAAAGCTTTTTCAAAAAATAACTATAAAAATATTAATATGGGAATTTAATTGTACTTTACGTTTTTCTTCTTAAGAATCTTAAAAATGAGAAATATTTAAAACAAGCTACTTAAGAATAAAAAGGATTCTTTTTTTCAAATTTAATAATGACTTGCAAAAAAGAACCAGAATAATAAATCTGTAATTAATATAATTTTTTTCATATTATGTGCCAGATAATAAATATAAAAATATGCAGGGATTTTTCTTACACATTTTACAATGCATTTTGGTTCTAATTAATTATAATAAGTATTATGTGTTTAACTTTAGTAAATCAGTTGATGCAGTATATACAGGAATATCTTCAAGCAGAATTTTACAAAGTAAAGAAAACATCTTTCGCAACAGCAGAAATTAATTAACACACACTCACACGTGTGCGCGTGTGGGTAATTCTGTAAACTTTTTTATACTTTCCCTTCATTAATTCTAATATTTAACTTATTACAAATATTGATTGACCACATATTTTTAATTTTCAAAGAATAGCAGTTATATAAGTTTCAACAGTTAAATGATTATATTTTCATTCAAAAACACTAAAACATATAATTTTTAATATAACCATTTGAAATGAATTCCGCTCGTAAATGAAATAATTCAAGCAATTAAACTGAAAATAGAGCATTCCTTTTTACACTAAAAATAATGCTAGTTTTGAAAGATATTGACATTTTTTTAAATAATGCTCCGGTTGTTTCTTGATCAGAACACATTTTTCAAATTAAAATGGAAATTAATCTACATTAAATAGCAAGGGAAACGAATCCATACAAAAGAAAGAACTATCGTATAAGGTATAGTGACGTAGTATATATTTTAGGTATCACAGTATGGAGGAGAGAATATGTTATAAATATATTAGGATAATAGGAACTATATTCTGAGAAAGTATAGCAGTAGCATATATTCTAAATTTGTAGCTTCACATATAGTTATTGAATAAAATTTTATAAAAGTAATAGGGCATAGAAACTTATCATGTTGGAAATTTATGTACTTTATAAATGGAACTGTTGATGAAAAAGAATTCTAATAAACAATTATTTTTTATAACTTTTAAATACATTTTAATATTTTTCTTCGGTTTCTTAAAGTTGTAAAATAATGTTATTGGACTTAGAAGTGGTTATTTAGTTCCTAAAAATCATCAAAATTACATTTATTCCATGTAATAACAAAATATTTTCTTGTTTTTAGTTATATTTTTGGATAGCGTAAATAATTTCATGGCTACTAGCATAATCCTATTTTCATAGTATTTTTATTTCAATATTACTAAACATTAAAATATCTTAAAAATTTACATAATTTCCTTTTGAATTTCAATATTGCTTGCTGTGTTAAATATTCATGTTGCATCAGTTACTTAAGCAGGTTTTTCAGAATTTCTTCTCTTGATTATTTAAAAAAAAGTTTTTGAATGTTTTTGTATATACTCTGTCCACACTACATTTCTTGAAAATATTGATCAATGCTTTTCTTTTGCCTATCGGTAAGCTTTTTAAGTAATACTTTAGAAAATAAAAGATGAAATAAAATTAAAAATTTATATTTTAAGTATAAAAATTCTAATTTGAGCTTTATTTTTGCTGTAAATGAGATATTTTTTTAAAAAATCTCTAGCACAACGTAAAAAGTATTCATTGAACCAAAAAGATAACATAATTACATCAATCTATAAATATAAAGGCGACTAACTCATTCGCTCATCACGATATCTCCGGAACTATTAAACCTACAGACTTGAAACTTTATAGGCATGTTATTTTCATGGAGTAGAGATCCGCTAAGATCGGAGTTTGCGAAAATCGACCCTTAAAGAACGTTGTGGGGGCTTAAGGGGTGTTTTGATAATTATTTCCATATTTAAACTATTAGACGTACTGTATTGAAATTTATAGTAAGCAGATTTCTTTCATGAAGTAGACATTGGCTACAAAATGATTTTTACAAAAATAGACCTCAAAGTGGTGTGTCGGGGGATTAAGAGGCGTTATAGATAATTATTTCCATTTTTAAACTCTTAGACGTAAAATCTCGAAATTTGGTAAGTAGATTCCTTTCATGGAATAGAGACGTACTACAAAATGGGTTTCGCGAAAATCGACCCGTAAGGTTTGTTGTGGAGGATTAAGGGACGCAATTGATAAATATTTCCATTTTTGAACTATATGACCAACCTGTTTGAAAATTTGTAGGCATGTTCCTTTCATGAAATAGAGTTACTCTAACAAAGAGTTTTGTGAAAATAGACCCCCCCCCCCAAGATGATAGCGAGGGATCCAGAGGAGTTTTAGAAAATAATTCCTGCTTTTGAATTGTTTGACCCACATACTTGAAATTTATTAAGCATGTCTTTTTTGTTGAATAGTGATTCACTAAGAATGAGTTTTACTGAAAATGAATTCTGGGGAAAGAGGAGATACTGGGGCGTATTAACAATAAAAAATTCAAGTTTTCGAATTATTAGGGCTATAATAATGAAATTTGGTTCGCATGTTTCTTTTGTTGAATTGAAATCCGCTAAGAACGGTTCTTTTGGAAATCGACTCTCAGCGAAGTTACAAAGCGTATTAATAATAAAATTTCCGTTTTTGCTCTATTAGATTTAGATTTGAAATTTGGCCCGCGTGTTTATTTTATGGAGAAGAAATCCACTGAAAATTGGTTTTGCGGATATCGGCTTGGTTATTGGGTTACGAAAGCGAAAAAAATCATTCTACTTCAATTTTAGAGATGATTATTCTGTTACTAATAATAAGTCACAGAAGTTCTGTTACTAAAAATAACAGAAGTTCTGTTACTTTTATAATCAAGAGGCGAGAGTTACAGGTATAAGTATGGTTTTCAATAAATATTGTTTGGACTTGGATATGAATAATTTACATATTTATATTATATATATATATATATATATGAACAGAGTATATATTTATACAGTATCATGAAATACCCAGCGAAGTGGGTGGGTAACGGCTAGTTAGAATATAATAGTAATTGTTATAAAATTTCATTAAGATGCAAAATATGACTTCAGGCCAGACATATTAGAACATGATTAAATGATGAATTACCAAAGGTATCTTAATAAAATTACATAAATAATTGTTTTCCAGATTCTTAAGCATTAAGTCGTGATAATAAGCTTTACCACAGCAAAAACTAGATTCCTGTTCATTGCCCGAATAATTTCAGTTCCCTGCAGATAGGAAGACATAACATCTCGTTAACGAAGCTAAAACATCTTCTGTCGTTCTTCCCAAGATAATGATTTTCTACAAAGTAAATCTATTCCCATGTAATGTTTCAACTCAAGACGAAGCTTTCCGAAACATATTTATTTTATTATTTGTGTCCTTTTGGAAATGGTTCTAAATATTTGTTCTACTTGTGTATAAATACATTATTAAGCATTTATTTTTTAGCATAAGAATAAGAAATGAAGAAAGAAATTTTTACATAGCTTGAAATCAAAAGCATTTTTTTTTTTTTTGCTTCATATTAAATTAATAAAAGTGCACCAATTTCTATTTGCCAGATTTTAAGAAAAACTACACTAGCTTTTATGCTTTGTTATCAAATAAGTGTATTCCAAATATAAATTTCCATATATTTATAAAACAAACATTATAGGATTGATTTTTCAGATTTCTAACCATTCTCTATGAAATCATGGATGTGAAATAGATTCTCAATAAACACGCATGTACAAAATGTTTTTTAAAAAAAACTTATAATTCTAAATTTTTTAAAGGAATTGAAAAAGAAAAAGCTACTTATCCGGTATAGTGGTTAATAACGCTGACTGCAGAGCCATAGGGCATGGGCTCGGATCCTGGAGTAGGCATAGGTGTTTATGAATGTATAACGCATCATAAACACCCATGGGCTATTTAGAGTACCTCCATGCAACCCTTCACGGCACGGGGGTACTCTAAATTGCCGACGAGCAGCATGCCCTCTCGGGAGGTTGGTGGAAGGAGAAGATGTGTGGGAGGCCTCTGATCAACCCCAGGGTGTTCTTCCTCAAAATTGGGAGGGAACCGAACTAAAAATCGTACTGTCACCTGCATGGTGCTCAAAGCTTTCGGCTAACGACAGGCGTACAAATCCCTTGCGACGATGAATTTCGTGGGCCTCGATCTGATGTTATTGTTGATCAGGTGAGGTAAGTACCGTAACATACGGCGTAAAACGCGTACCTATACTTTCAAAAGCTGCATTTTTTTTCTTATTTTAAGGTATATTCGTCGTATAACGCGCACTCCCTTTTTTACGGAGAACCTGAAATGTATGTGCTCAACTTTACCATGTGTTGAAGTCAATTATTTGAGGTATTATCACAGGCATTTGAAAAAACAGTATATTTCTGGAACTACAACCCTTTAAGTTCGTTCAAGGTAAGCCATTTGTTTTAAATAAACAATACTCCGATCCAAGTAGAAGTCTAACTTTTTATGCTCATCTTTTTTCTTTATTTTTGAAGCTATCATTTTCACACCCGGTGCATAACGCGCATCCATGAATTTTATATACATATATATATATATATAACATTTATAAACCCCGTGCACCACGCAATGTATAACACAGACAGAAGATATAACACATGCAACACAGACAGAAGATAGGATCACAACACAAACATCCATGCCTTCTCCGGGATTCGAACCCAGTCCCTACGGCACCGCAGTCAGCTTTACTGACCACTATACCGGATGGGCGGCACACCCGTGAATTTCGATCTTTTTTTTTTAGTTTAAAGTGAGCGAAGCCTATTTTACGATAATAATAAAATACAAAAAAATCTTTCAAGCAAATCACAAAGTTGATATTATTGTACTGTGTTGATATTATTGTAAATTAATTATATTTTACTTTATGTGTAACACTTTTGTTTTCATGGACTTTGAAACTGTTGTATTGAATGCTTCTGGCTGTCACTTTTTGGCCCATACAAAAATCCATTTACACTACCCAAAGTGTCTTGTAATTTTGAACCACAATCAGATGACGAGATCAGCACGGAGATAGCACCCTATCATCCCCACCCCACTTGACACCAATATGGGAGCACTGATTTCTCACAGATTTAAAATGTTTCAGTCCCTCTACATAATGCGCTTTAAGTTATGTGTAATAATAATAATGTTTAAGTACTGTTAATTGTAGAAAACAGTAATGTTGATTTAAAATTTTTAAATGAATGTTTTTGCTCATTTATATAAAAAATATGTGTGATCATTTGAAAAGAAATAATCTCTCTGTGATTCTTCGTTATTAACTTTTTAAGTTCACGTTAAAAGTTACAAAAGTCTTAAGTAAAAATTTACATCAATAATATTTATTTGGTGATTCTACAGAATCTGATACTTAAGCATTTTCTATTGAATTCGTATATTATATTATATATTTTACAACTCTGTTGATAAAATGTGAAAATTAATAAATTTGATTTGATGTTGCTTTAAAATCTCGCTTAAATATTTGTTTTATATACTATAGTCATTTATAGCTAAATCATTATTTAAGAGTATCAATACAGCGTCAATTTATTTCAACAAGAGAGATTAAAATTTTTAAATTCTTATTTATTATAGATTAGAACAAAGCATTTTAAAGGAAGAGATGCTATAATTAAATTTTCAGCTCTTAGAGATTAAAGTCTTAACGAATTTAAGATAGATATTGCGTGTAGTTCATAAAAGGATAATGTTTTAATGTGACACATGTGTCATTGAAAATAAATTGATTTGGATTCTTTTCAAAAGAAGTACAAGTTTTTGTTTTTGCTTCTCTTTATTGTAAAAGTTTCAGAAATTTTTTCCCGGATAAATATAATTTATTTTAGTACTTTTTAACAAAGATGTATTAAATTGCATTTAAGTTCTTCTTTCAATGATTTTTATCATTAAATTTGATTAAATTTGCAGTTGTAAGACATGTTCCATAATGCTCAGTTTTTTGGTTTATTAAAATTCGTTTCAAATAAAATTAGTTGTAATTCTAAAAAAGTTACTTTATCTATAAATATAATTAAGATATAATGTTTAAATTACTTTCATTACTATTTCATATCTACATGGTCCGACAAAAAGACCTCCCCTTTTTTATAAGGGTGCTGTGTGAGTTGAGGTGAGGATGCGGCCGTGGAGGGGGTCTAGATCACTAGTGATATACGTGTGATTTGCAGTAGTCGCAGGGCGTGGTAAGATGACCATCGTGCATTTGTTGTGGAGGAGTACATTCCTAATGGTGGTTCTATGATTCTACTCGCCTCGCATTCGGTTCTAATTTTTCCGTCATAATCCTGTTCCGGATAGAAAAATTATTCAAGTTTGGCTGACCTCGGATAGTAACAACGCCGGAAAATGAGGCACATTTGGCAGCTTTACTTTGGTCGAATAGCTACTGTCACATGATCGACAGCAGCGATTTGACCAATGTTAAACCAGTTTCTTGAGGACCATGAAGAAGCAGAAATCTGGTTCCAACAAGGAGCCACAACTCACACTTCGCAACGTTCGCTGAGCATTCCGAAAGAGTTGTTTCCTGAATGTTACAAAGAATTCACATCCCTTCTTTCCTGTGACCCGGCTAGAGGTGCGGGAGAAACTAAATGATCAGACATGATAAACTTCAATTATTTTATCTATCACTCTATATTCAACTCAGACACAAATAACACTCTAAATAAGGTAACTTTGATCAGTCAGAGAACGGGGGTGAGACAAGATAGCGTGGGGAGAATATATTCAATCATGCACATCTACCTTTAAGATAACTTTATACAGAGCTTATTTATTTAATGACCGCACTAATAATTTAACTCTCTTACATCAACTTGATTAAAGATCACAGTATATGAACTCTTGTGGTCTTTTAATCCTTGCGTTGACTTTAACACGGCTCCAACAGTTAAGCTAAGCCCTGTCTTAATATTCAGACTTCCTACACTGCTTACGTATACGTTTCACTGCCGATTTACTTCACTTCTAATCTATTCTCACTTCGCTAACTCCCAAACTAGCGAATAAAGAATATATATATTAAACTTAATTTGCATAATCACACTTTCTGTCTTCGAAGAAAGTTGGTTGAAAAAATGTTGGCCCAAAAGAATTCCACAGAGACTAATAGAAGGAACCGTATAGATCCGTCACAACGTCTTCTCTCTTTGTGAGGACGTATCTCCTGGTCCCCAGGGTCGCTTGATTTATCACCTTGTGATTTTTTTTTCTTTTGGAGACACTTAAAGGCTAAATGTACAAACATCGCCCTGCAACCCTGAAAGCACTTAAGGAGCCAATCACCCAGGCAGTGACTGCCATTTCCCCGGAAATGACACTAAGAGCTATGGCCAACTTTCGGGAAAGACTTCGTCAATGTGTCAACATTGGAAGACATAATTTTTAAAACCAATTAATGTAAAATGGCATCGTGTTTATTGTTCACAAATAAAAAGCTTTTCTCAGCATCTTGTTTTGTTTGTAACTGCCCTTTGAAACAGGGGAGTTCAATATGCCGGACAATGTATAAAATACTACTTAACTCAATTCTGTATAGTACGCGGTATGATGTATCAAACTATTTAATAGAAAAAAATTCCGCATTTTAGGAGAACGCTCTTCTTTTATACAGAAAATTAATAATTTTTCATAATATTACAAATTCAAAATTTTATTCTAATTGAAAATAAATTATTACATTTTCCGTCTCGAATACTTTTTTTAATTTATGCACTTGATCAAATTTCCTAAGTTTTCGATTAGATGTTCAACATTTATTTCATTTTTTTTTTTTCTTTATCATTCTACTTTGAACCTACATACCAACTTTACATGCAATGTTTAAAATTTAGGCTTTTTATATATTTTCAATAAAAATATTATCTAACCACTAGGGCCGTGGGTAGCCTAGTGGTTAGAGCAACGGACTCCAGACCCAAGGGACTGGGTTCGGTGCCCGATGCCACTAAATACCACCGAGTATAGACGGAGTACGTGCTCGTTAAATCAGTGGGTCCGAAAGTGTTGTGGGTGGTCGCAGCAGAAACCACGAGTGCAGGTGGCTGGAAAATATTTCCCTCCCCTTCAGTTCCGTGCCAAAATTGTGGAAGTGGAGATAGGTGGTGTCGCCATCTATCGTTAAGAAGTCCAATCTGTGTCTCACAGGCAGTGGCAACTTTCATTCCTTCTCTGCTGGGAAGGAAACAACAACAACAAAAATATTATACACATGTAGAAGAAGAATCTTTGAAGCTTATACTTTTTCTTTGTAGTATTCAACGGCAGGAAAGGGCTTTCAGCATATGGGTGAGTGAGAGTTATATTTACGCCTTACTGTAAAGCAACACAAGAGCTATTGGCGACTGACCTCATATTTTTGAGCCTTTGTCAAGTGATGGCTTTAAGCAGATATAAAGTTTCCCAAATGTTTTAATTTTAAGATAAAACTGCCATTGTTAGAAGCTACGATATTCAGCAGTTTAAGTAGACAAGTATTTGACCTTGCCAAGCAAAGGGTTCCAGTCTTGATTCTACTAAAGACTGCTTTATAATTACTGGGATTACTCTTTCTAAAGTTAACTGGGCTTGAAGTACAAAAGTGGAATAGCATGGAAATGGGGAAGTGCGAATTAAGATGTCTTCTAAATTGTTCTTCAGTGGTTGTGATTAATAACTTCACATAGCTACTGAAAGCCTGTTAAATTAATTTTTATCACTATACAGAAGTAAATCGTAATTTAAATCTCGTTACTAAAATTTAATCCTTTAATATAGCAATGTCCGTATGTTTCAAGCAATGATAAAGATCTTTTAAAAACATTTTTAAAGTATCATTACTGTTTAAAATTTTATTGAAAGTCGATCGAAAGGGGTATGTGTTAACAGAAATTTCACTCATGCGCATAACTATAATTATAACAAACTTCACCTGAATCTCATACAATCACTTAAACGGCTACTTACATTGTACACATAGACATACACATATCCTTTTTCTCTCTCTCAATTTTACATAGTTATAACTTAGAAATGTCCCATATTTTTGCATAAATGCGAAATTAGGGATATGACGTACGGGAAAGAATATTAAAACTTATAAATTCAAAATATTTATAAAAATATATGTACAAAAAAAAAACATTTTTGGATGAGCAATAAATGTTTTGCGTTAAAAGGTTTTAATTTTTTTTTTTTTTTTGGTTTTCATATCCAAAATTGTACATTTAAAAACAATAGCATTGTGACATAAGAGAAAAATTATAGTAATTGAAAATAAAATAGCGAAATTTCTCAATTTTTCAAAATTTTAATACAAAATAAAAAAATATTTTTTAATTCAATTTTTTTTTTTTTTTTTTTTTTATTTAAGTAGACGAATTACAACTTTTCTACAGTGCAGCTACTGAAAAGGAAAACATTGTTCTGTTCAAGCATAATATATACTTTTTTATGTGTACCTGGATTTTTTTCTTAAAAAATCCATAAGCTTGCATTTTAAATTTTTTATTTACGAAAAAGTATATATTTAAAGCGATATGTAACAAGTTTCCTAAAGACTGAAATATGTTTTTAATTTTTTTTTTTTGTACAACTAACATGATTTCGTACAATCACAATTTAATTAAAAAACAATAATTTCATACAATCAAGGGAAATGTTATTTATATGGAAGTTAATATAAATAATTATAAAATTTTCCGTTTAAATTTACCTAAAATTAATTCGTAAATTTATGCAGTAAGAAATAAAATCAAAAAAGTCTCTCTCTCTCTCTCTCTCTCTCTCTCTCATTCCATTTTCTTTAAATAAAGTATTTTATTCCGTAAATTTTCTCCTTTGTGCTCCTACCGAAACTGTAATACCATAACACATTAAACCTATGTTGTAGATTTTTCTCATGTTTTTCCCCTTGGGTTTGTTAATAAGAGAGAGTTAGTGTGTGTTTATGTGTTTCAGCTGTTTTGGCCAAACTAAGCAACCCAGAAATGTGAAACTGGGATCATAAAAATTGTAGATCATTATGCATTTAACCTCCAAGAGATTTTTTCGAAATTCGATCAGGTTTTTTTTAATTTAATTTTTAAGTAATTTTTCAGCTAACTGAAGGTATTACGTCATATCACCTAACTCTGTGAAAGTTAATGTTTCGAGCAGTTTGTTGGGGGATTGCTGAATATTTTATTAATAATATATTTATTTATGGTTGCATTGATACATTTTTTTATTCTTTGGCGGTATTACTATTGTAACGAAAGAACAGCGAAACCTTTTCAAAAATTGTCGCTCATCAATAGCAAGTGTCCTGGGCGACCGTAAACCGCTCGGATTGCAGCTGTTGTTGAGAAGGTGAAATTTCTGGTAAAAAAAAAATATCGTCATTTGATTCGTATGAGAGATTTCCGGTTAAGAGTAGTAAAGATTCCCTACATACAATTTTGCTGGATGATTTCAATATACGCAATTTGCACCGAAGTAACTTACGGCAGAACAGAAATAACTCCGTTATCTTAATGAAATATAGAATTCCAGTAGGTCCTTAACCTCCCTACTCGCAAGACGTGTGGATCCTTATAACTTTTTGTTGCTTCCGAAATTCCTGAAAGGATCTTAATTTAAGAGTAGAAGATGCGGAATACGACAGCGAAGATGAACACCATCCCAGAAGTCTTGAAGAAGGAGTTTTCGATAGGGGAAGAATCGAAGCGATATGTAATTTTATTTTAAAAGAGTGTAACCCAATCCCATCACGTAAATAATATATTTCTCTCGGCCAAAGGTCGGATACTTTTTAGACAATCCCTTAATGTTTATGATGTTAAAGTTTGAAAAATTCTAAAACAAAATTTTTCTTATTATAAAATAAATTGCATGCATTATAAAGGGCTACTTGATTAAACAATGGAATATTGTAATAATAAGTACATTGAGTCGAATTAAAATAAACAATAAGTCATTTCTGCTATAAATTATGTAATATTCATTACAATATGTCAAAATATGATTTTACCTGCTGCGAAATGAAGCCTTAAGTTGAGGAATTATTTAAAATTTACTTACAATATCGGAAACTAAATAATAATAATAAATGAAACAAACATTTAACACATTAACTTTCATTCGATAACTTTTCCCTTGTTTTGAGTATTTCGTTTATCTTATTTTTCTGTAAGGGAAATATTGCTTTTTAAAATTTATTAGTGCTATTATATTTGTAAGCAAACAGAATTATTACCTTTACTTAATGTTTCATAAAGCATGAAGGACAACATAGACATTTGATCAATTTGCGCAGTAAGCCAATCCTCAAGACACCGATAACTGCATCAACACCTCTGCTATTAAAATGGTACATTACTTGTCCACACTTGCTTTATGATTATTTCATATACTTTAGCAAATGTGTTTTTTGCTATGTATGTTATGAAATGTGTGTTGGAAATGTATGTTGCTTATCTTTTATGCTACAGCTTGAATGTTTTATTTTTCGTTTAAAATATTACATGTGATTTACTTCAATACATCTTTTACAGGGTTTTTGTAAAAATGATTATATTTTGTTCTGCTGGTTTTTTCTTCTTTTCCAACAATCCTACATTTATTTCTAGAATTTGCTTATGCAATTATGGGAAGCGTTCAAATATACTACATTTTCTACTTAAGTACCTAACGGGATTCTTGGATTTAATCAAAAACTGAGATTTATTTGTGAATTGAATAATTTTTTTCATAAAAGAGTATCAACAACCCTTATTTTGGATGTTACGTAGATTGAAATTGGAGCACAATTTACAATAATATTTGGTATCAGGAACTATTTTTAGTTACAGTTGAAAAAAACTTTCCTTTTCTTGTCAGTGTGGAGGTAGATATCCAAGGGCAGAACCCGCAACCTTTAGATTAGTAGCCGAGTAACATAACCACGAATCAAAACTGATCCCCTCCCCCTGTCCGGAGGCTCTTATTGGCTTATGAAACCACCGTAATACTCCTCCACCAGTGAGCTGGCGGATAGGCGAACGAATTTTGTTATGGCGAGTGTGTGAGTTGTTGCTGTTATGTCAAGGGTGTCTGACAGCTTTGGTTGCTGCGTCAAGTGGGTCTGACGACTTTGATTGCTCTTCTGGGAGTAGGTGGCACCACGACAGCTGCGCAAAGGTTGCATTTTTCTTTATTCAGTGTCAAGGTCACCAACGTGGTGGTAGATATCCGCGGACAGAACCCGCGACATATGAGTTCGTATATAGCCGATTTACATAACCAGTAGACAAAAGTGATAACCCCTCTCTGGAGGCTGTTACTTGCTTATGAAGATACCACCACATAAGTTAACAAAATTTTACGACACAAGGTATATTTATTTACGGTTCTTTTTCGTTTCGTCGGCGATAAAATCGCTAAGAATGATAAAAATCTTCGCCAAGTGATATATTCCCGCAGATAACCTTTTACCAACATATTTTCAAAACAACACGTGGTCTTTTTTATCAGTAGCATCTTTTGCATAATAAATAAAAAATGGATGAAAAATCAATGAAAACAAATATTGTGTGCAATATTGTGTGTTTTCGCCACTAATGCCTACTTGGTGAGATTTGCGCTGGCGAAACGGATAGTACCTTTTGTTACTTCAAAGAGCCACTTTTATGGAAAAATATTTCACCCATTTTACAACATTTTCTCCTCATAGTGACATATTCGTTAATTACGGATACTTATCTTTCAATTCGGTTTACATTCGGTCTTCAGATTTTGAGTAATATTTGAAGAAAAAGTGCACTCTTGTTGGCTTATATCCGGAAATATTAGAACTATTTTTAAAAAATGCATCGTACTGTCTGAAAAATTTATTAAAAGGGAAAGGCGGAAAACGCAGAATTGGTCCACAAATAAAAAACGTATACTTAAAAAATACTGTTTCTAAATTTAAGGTTTCTTATTTGATCTAAATAACCAAAAAAGCAGCTTTCAATATCTTTATTAATCAATCGTTATACCAATCAAAAAATGATCAGCATGCCTTTAATTTTCATGTTCAACGTCACACAAACAAGAGAGATTTTTTTTTGGTTGGCGGGAGGAAAAAGGTATCAGAAAAATCTAATCTCATTAAACCGTGCGTAGAAAAGCTATTTTTTCATCTCTTACCGGATAGTGTTATCTTTTCGACAAGCAAGAAAAAATCGAAGTTGAAAAACTGACAATTCCGAAAGAAAATTACCTTTTATAGTTTTAATTTGGGTATTGAGAATTTTTTCCCTCACAAGACTAAAAGAGATTATTGAAAGAAGATAGGAAACTAAACACACTAGCGAATAGCCTCTTTTATCTTTCATTAGCAGAAGAGAAAATCCATAAAAAAATATTACTGTTTTTTCATCAACACAAAAAGTCTTTTCCACGTTTAAATCAGTGTATAAAATCCGGGTGATACGATATATGTCGAATAAATGGGAAACGTATCTGTAATATCTGTATTATTTTAATATGCTCAGAAAGACTCTTTAAATGATAGAAAAGCTCTTAATATTATAAGAACTGTATGTTAATCTATATTTACAAAAGAAAGTGCTCGCGTGTTTATCTGATGTACCACAAAAGAGTTAAGACCCAGACATACGAAGTTTGGTAAGCTAAAACTAATAAAAATGTGCATCTTAAAGAGTTTTTTCTGTCGAATTAGATTTATATTTTAAGAAATTAAATTTTGTAACGATTTTTCACAGCTCTGGGTACATGATATCAGTTCTTCCTTTAAATGCAAAAAAAATATTGCTTTTAGTTGGAGATCGTTATATATTTTCATTACTAGTCAATTTATTTACATTATGCACATTTGCTTCATTTTTGAAGTAAAATGACAATTCTTTTTCAAGTGAATTATCACAAAAAGGGTTTCTTTCAGCAATTGCATTTTATTCTGGTAACATGGTGGGCAATTAAAAATCTATTTTTGTACTTAACTATTAACCAATTATATCTCTTTTTAAATTTTCCTAAGCTCTCGTTTTATACTTTGGATAAAGCTGAACTATAGATTTATTTTATCTTTTTCAATAATTCTAAGCTAAATCCTGATTTTATTTGTGTATTTTAGACAGTATTTCTTCTTAAGTAAAAAATAAGTATAATAATTCTTTTTTCAGTTTATGTCCTCTCGCTTTTACGATAGTTGACCAAAACTACGTTTAATTTATTATTTTTTTTATTTTAATTAATGTTAATGCTGTAAATTTTTTTTCTAGTTTAATATTAAGCCACATTAGTTTTAAGTTAATTATTTTAGATATTTTAAGATAATGTCGCATTAACCGCGTGGAAGTAGCGGTCTTTGGCGAATTCCGATAAAGTTCTGTCTTCACCAAAAAAATGTTAAACAATTGTCCTTAAGATCGAAATAAACATATCTTTTTCATTTTAAGTTTATCGTTTTTAAATACTTTGTTGAAAATCGTAGAGTCTGGAGATTAACCGCTGGCATGCGGTTAATACGGTTCTTTATTCCTTGTCTTAGTTGAAAAGAGATTGATATTACTTCATTACATATTAAACAATAAAATTATTTCGTTCTTTTTGGAAATAAGGCAGCAATGCTATTAACTCAAGAACTTCCTTTATATATTTATGTATTTTAAGCTCTTTGCATCTTTAATTGATAAAGTAAAATTTAAATCGGAATAGAATTTTTTTATGCTTGATAGTCACATTTGATTGTTTGTAATTAAATAAAATCATATTTATTTGAATAATAGCTTGTAAAATAATGTATTAAAATTCCAAAATAATAAAAAATTATGATATTTAATCTCATAAGATAATTAATTTACAGTTCTATACATATTCACATAAAGGGGAACTTAGATTGTACGAAATATATCTAGCAGTCATTTTAAGGAGAATCGAGATTACACAATCGTCTGTTGTATCACTTCCATCTGGAGTTCAGTAGAATAACGAGAAAAAAAAATAATAGATGAAGTATCCATTGCATAGAACGTTATACTAACAAGCTCATCAATGTTGTAAAAGTTGTCTAAGTACTTTATTTTTAAGAGAAATAAGTATTTTTGAAGATAATTCAATGGAATTGATTAATTACATTTAGATATACGAAATTGTTTTGTTGTTGTTGTTGATATGAAATTAATTTTTATGTATGGTTATTGCATTTCCTTTTAATTTTCGTTTAATTACACAGCATTCATTTTAATCTGTTTAAAGAGTGTATCTTTAAAAAGAAACTAAAGTCTCTTCCATCTCGGTTCTCCGAGAAATTACCTGAAAGTCATAAAATTCAAAATAATTTGTAGGATAATTTATTGATGCAAAACGATAAAGAAAGAAAGTAGTGGTTAAACACGAATTATATACAGTGCTTCTTTAAATGCTTTACCGTAAAAATTATATTAGGTTGATGAAATTGGCATTTCGAAGCTACACTAGGTTTATTGACGGCAAACCTCTTATCTTTGAACCATGGTGACTTGATGAAAACGACACTTCTGCTAGCACATCTTTCTCAAAAATTACGTTAATGAAAGTAAATAAGTATAAAAAAAATCATGCATAGTTCATTAGTAAATATGATTTATTTTAACAGTGTATAGTTATATTGCTATTCAAGTAAGTTTTTATTCCCTTCTTAAAGATATTTGATAGTTACCAATCATACTAATAACGTAAGTAGTGAAGTGTTTTTGATTATTAACCCATTTGTTGAAGATTTGTCTTCTATTTCTATCGTTTTTAAACTAATGTGAAATTTGATAGTGTTGAAAACGCCATCTTAAAACATAACAAATGTATTTAATATAATTTCAATCACAGATTACTTCGATGAACTAATTTAAATGATATCCTCACTTTTTTCTGCAACACATTTCGGTTTGGCATCGTCATCTACAAGACCATACACACCATTGGCTCTTCAATGGAAAATGTATGTACTGAAATATCTCCATTCGACAATAGAGATCTCCTCTCTTTTATGGTATATATTTAGAAAATATAATGATCAAACATATTTATCATAATGCAGATTCAGTTAAGAATACTACAATCACCATGCTGTCTTCCTTCTTGGCTGTTATTGGCAAGTGAAATTTAGTTCCCATCTCTTTTTATTTTTGCAGATTACTAGAATCGCTCATATCATTGAAAAGATTTGGAAAAAAAAAGATAGCCTTTGTGAAAGTATCTGGATATTGTAAGCAATAATACTTAAGGTATACGTGTATGAAGTAATTGAGAGGAGGAAAGTGGAAGCCATATAACTGGTTAACCAGTTTTTTATTAGTTAATATTTATGATTAATATAATTATGTTTTCTTAGAGGGCATACATATCTTTGGAATAGGAATATATTTATTTCAAATGTATACATTTCTCTCTGAGTGTAGGGAAGTACTGTACTGTAATATTATCTGAAGTAAAAATCAAGAAATCTTCAAGAAGTTCAATTACAAATTTTTAAAAATAAATCCTGTAATATACTATAGCTATATCAAGGAATGAAAATTCTTTATAAGTGATGTATGTCTGTTAAGCATTGGAATATTTTTTTAAGAATAAATAAATTTGTGCATCTGAATGAGATAAAGCAACCTTCTACTCAAATTAATTTAATATAGTTATAGACATGATAATATTGATAAAATATATTTGCATATTCTAATTCAGGGAAAATTGACACATTGAAATATATCGTGTCTGAGACGAGTTGGAAACCTTTGAATGACACGTGAAACATACAGAAAGATAAATTCTTTGAAATTATTCGTTGGAAGTTTTGCTAAATTACAATATAATGTGATCGAATAAGATATGCAAGAATGAGCAAGAAAAGTTTCAGATTTTCAATTTAATTTAGCCTTCATACTTAACATCTTAAGCCACTCAGTCATGGTTGAGCAATTTACAAAGCGTACTGCACCTTATAAAGATATTGATTGATTTTCAATGGATTCTCAGAAGTCGTGGTTATGGAAACTAATTGAAGGGCCTGAAAATACGATGCTGTCTATCGATAAGCTATGAAAAATACTGACAACTTCCTTCTGTCCCCTTTTATAAGAATTTAGAGAATGTTAATAGGAAGTTTTATAAAAAGAGAGAACACACAGTCAAAATTCCATAATAAGTTAATGTGTAAGAAATATATTCAGAAATATGACAAAAGTCAATTCTTTTTTTCTTAAATTAGTTAAGACTTTCTTAATTTTTCTAAAGAATTAAAGTTATATTTTTCTGTTTTTATCTGTTTATTCTTTTGGAAAGGTTAAAAAAATGTTTAAAAAAATCTACAACTAACAAAGACGATGATATACTATGAAGTTTTTAAGTTGACAAAAAAATAATAATAATAATAAATATGTGATTGTGTGGAAAAAAAAGTCTCTGAATTTGCTACAACCACCCTAAAGTTTCATCTGTTTATATTAACGTCACACAAGGACACCGTAAGCTTTATTTGCGAAATATCTCCAATTCTGAGTCATGGTTAGAAAACGAGGACAACACCTGAACTTCTATTTCTCCCTTTCTTTACATCAAAATCATTCCAATACATGATTTTTAAATTCATTTCAATTCAATGTACTGCAGATCAAAAATTCCGCATGGGTGAGTTTCATAGGATTGTGTTTGCGTTGCTCAAAGAAAAATAATTAATATTTATATATGTTTCAAAAATTTATGTTTAAAAATAATACGGATTAATAAAAAAAAAATCAATACAAGGGTGATTCACTACAAGTGCGATAAACTTGTAGGACTGATGGGGGTCTCAAAACGATTTGGGATCATCTGTAGTATTGAAATTAACATTGAAATTTTAACATTTGAGAATTAACTACTGAAATAGCAAAGTGGATGAATACATAATAGTTGAAATGGCCACAGCTCTTACAATTCGCGTATGAAGCTGTGGATTGTAACAAGGGTTCACAACGTATGTACCTGAGACGTTTCCGAATAAACATGTTCCCAATCGTGCCATCTTTTTATGTCTGCAGAGAAGTTTAGGTAAGAATGGCTGTTTCGAGGGAGCTACCACGAATCGAGAAAAATTGAAAAAGGTGCCTTACAGTGATGATATCTTACATCTTGCAGAAAATAATCCATGAATGAACGTGTTGCTTTATCTGTTAACCGTTTAATGTCTTTGTGTTTTTCGGCCCTTGCTCGTGCAAGAAGCATTCCCGTTCCTGCAGTGCTATGGGATTTCGTATTGTCTTAGTTTTCCTTACCCTACCTACAAGTTTGTTGTACTGGTAGTAACCATCAATCACAGAATATCTTTCAAATCTAAATTTTTCACAATTTAATTTAATTTCACTAAGATCACCTTAAAGAGTGAAAAAAAGCGCTTTCTATAGCCACTTGGTTTTATTACATTAATTATTATTTCCCCTATTATTTGTTGATATGTATTAATCTTATCATTCTTGTTGGAATAAAAACAAATGAAAGTGTCAAATTTGATCTGATTTCCATTAAGGTATCTGACTGGTTGCTACAGCTTTTTTTTAAAAAAATAATAGAGATATGGGGATTTTTTTGTTATTTTTAGATTTGTTTAGTACATTTTAAGAAAAATATGGTAAAATTAAGAAGGGGAAAATAAATTATTAGTACTAAAATGGGAAAATAGGTAAAAATTGACAAAAAATAGCATAAAAGCGGCCCATTCTGTACCAAAGGTTTTTCAACAAATTATCAATTTTTTCATTCTAATATGTTGCTATGTTATTAAATTTTAAAATGACCTTCAGAATAAGAGATGTTTTCTTTTTTTACAAAAAGTAGAGCACTTTATATATCCCAGTTATTATATGAAATTGCTTAAAAAAACAGTGAATATATTCACATAAGGGACTGTAAATTTTGTAATAAAACAGTGACTGATAAATCTGAAGGTTAAAACAATTCTACTATTATACAGAACTTACAGAAAAAAATTCAGTTAATTATTTTCAAAACTTTTTGTGCAATCGCTGGCCCCGTTTGAGTATTTTAAAAAAAAACATATTTCTCGAGTAAAACGCGTTTTATAGTATGACATATCTTGCTTAAAGTAATAGCATCTGCTTTTACTAAAACACTTGTAGTTTTTGTTCTAGTAAACGGAAAATGATAAACTTGGTATTTTATAAAGCTAATAAGATGGCGTATAAAACAAAATCATAAAAAAAATGTATCAATTTTTGGCAAAATTCACAATTTTAGGGTAGTCGGATACCTTAATGTTCGAACTCTAAAACAGTGTAATGGCCACAGGTGACAGACCTCGTATATTTGAACCTTGGTTAAGCGACGAGGATTACACCTGAGCTGTCACATTTCTCTTGAAAATTTCACTCCAAAATGAGGACTTTGAGCCTCGATATATTAAGAAAAACATCCGTCTCTTTACATGGTGGGGCTTCAGTAGCACCATAGCTCAACTCGACGACTTGATAACGTCAACCCGCCCACGAGTTTGGGATCATGTCCATTCGGCTAAAGTTACCACATAAATGTGTCGAAGAAATGCCCTGATGGGAAATAAATGTTTTAAAAGAAATTTTTTTCAATTATTTTCCGATTTATATTTACGAAAAAATATGTGATGTTAAAAAGTTGATTGTACACTGCTGGCCACCGTAAATGCAACACCCTGAAGGAAGTACGCAAATAACATGAAATTTACAACATGCATTAGCGGAGGTAAGATATGCAAATGATTAGAATTTCAGAGCAGACACACATCACGCACGCCTCTGGTGATGTGTGTCTGCGCTGAAATTCTAATCATTTGCATATCTTACCTCCGCTAATGCATGTTGTAAATTTCATGTTATTTGCGTACTTCCTTCAGGGTGTTGCAATTTAAGGCTTGGAAATTTTGACGATTTCAAGTTCGGCAATTGAGTTTTTCTTGTGGTTTTTTCAAAAAACGATCAGTTATGTCTCGTAAAATACAGCGATCAGCTTTTGATCAAATATCCGAGTTCGACAGAGGAAGGATAGTGGTCTACGAGATTGTCAATTATCTTTAAGGGAAATCGATAGTCGTGTTGGACGAAACCAAACAACTGTAATGCAGATATGTGACCGTTGGATGCAGGAGGGTACGACGGACCGACGTGGTCGATCGTATACACCTCAGTGCACCACTTCACGTGAGGACAGGCAAATTGTACGCATGGCAGTGACGGATCTCTCAGTCACATCACGAACCATAGCACAGCACATTGAGTCTGTAACGCATCATCCAGTGTCTGCGCGTACCATTCGACACCGTTTACAGCAGAGTGGTCTGTCCGCAAGACGTCCATCGCTTGGTCTACCCTTGACGCAGAACCACAGACGTCTCCGCCGCCAATGGTGCGATGAAAGAAGGAGGTGGGTGGCAGAATGGAATGTAATTGTTTTTACTGACGAGTCACGCATCTGTCTACAACGTCACGATGGTCGGATTCGAGTCTGGAGACACCGTGGAGAGAGGATGCTGAGCAGCTGCGTTATGCACCGCCACACTGGTCCTGTACCGGGTATTATGGTATGGGGCGGTATTGGATATCACTCTCGCACTCCTCTAGTACGCATTGCCGGTACTTTAAACAGCGAGCGCTACATCTCCGAGGTGTTGGAGCCAGTTGTCCTTCCTTACCTTCAGGGCTTGGCCACAGCCATATTTCAACAGTATAATGCGCGACTACACGCGGCACTCATTGTCCAAAGGTTCTTCGTCAATCTCCAGATTGAATTGCTTCCCTGGCCGGCTCGCTCTCCGGATCTTTCGCCAATAGAAAACATGTGGTCCATGGTTGCTCAACGATTGACCCAGATTACACCCCCACCTGCCACACCAGATCAACTTCGGCAACGTGTGGAAGCTGCTTGGTCTGCTGTACCCCAAGAACACATCCAAAGTCTCTTTGAATCAATGCCGAGGCGTGTGGCAGCGGTGATCTCTCTCCAGCAATGGCGGCTACTTTGACTACTGATTCTGGCAGAAACCGCACTTCATAGAAGTCTATAAATTTAATCATTTATACTTGGTCAACATGTTATCTACAAAATAAATTTTGTTGTACTATCTCTTGTCTTTCTTGTTGTTGTATTTACGGTGGCCAGCAGTGTACATTCTTGCATATAACCCCAAGAATTAGTTTAAAGTACATGCTGTTTTAACATCCAACATTTATTTCAACAAACATTTGTAAGGATAAAAAAATTCTCTAGAATTTACGAAAACAGATGAATAATGGTTTTTATAATTAATTGTACAGCTTAATTTTAGAAATATACCTGTCCATTTCCATTCAGATAAACAGTACCTCAATAATTGCTTAAAAAGTGAAACGATTCCGGCGAAACTAATGAAATGTAAATATGACTTTTTTTTCAATTCTTACTATTAGTTCACACTCACCCTATATATACTTAATAGTTCAAATTTTTAATATTTAATAAAATACTTTTTATTCATCCACTCAAGTTCAAATACATTTGCTTAAACTTGTAGAGGATCACATGATGTTAATACAGTTTTTTCAAATATTAATTCATTAAATTATTGAATAAATAGTAACAAACAAAAATAGTATTCCAACATCATATATAAAAAGGAAAATCGCTCGTTGTGCCCCTGTAGTGCAATGAATAGAGAGTTGGACTTTTAATCCAAAGGTCATGGATTTGAATTCCATCCGGATGGCTTAATTTCTGAGGATGTGATTTCTTTTTACTGGGATATTAAATTTAATCAATCAATAAATAGCAACAAACAAAAATCATTGTCTAACACCATATATAGAAAGGAAAATGGAAAGATGCACGGAAAATCGCCTTCTATTTTGCGAATTAATATTGTAATTCTGTCATATGTATATACATATTTATATTAGTTGTAATTATTTAATGAAAAATAACCAGAATAAAATTTTTCTTTGTTGGCCTAAGTAGGAATTTACTTTTTTTTTATATTATTTGTTTAAACTATTTTTAAAATATCTCTTTGACGATTTAAAATTCAAAGAAATATGTTTTTAAATTCTGGTTATTGAATTGATAGTTACTAATATTTATAATTATAAATGCTTCTAATTTTAGTTCTTTGCAATTTCGTTTTCTCTGCTTGATTTCCATTAAATTTTTATTAATATTAAAAAAAGGAATACACCAATGCTTGTTTACGAAAGTTTTTTTCTCCAAATTCTAAGTAAAACTGTAAAAAAGGGAGATAAATTTTTTTTTTTTAAAAAGATATTCTTGTTAAATTTTTAATGTTTTCATATTAAAAAAAATAATTAAATATTCCGAAATTTTAACAGAAGCTAAAATTAACTTTTATTAAGATGTAAACGAATATTTTCTCATTCGGAAATTCTAAATAGTTTGCTGAATCTATGGATAAAGATCTAAAAAACTGAAAATGGCTTTAGATATATCCTCGGTGTACAGCAATCAATGTAGCTTCCTCATATTGCCAAAGTTGTTCTGGTGTAGCAGTGGGTGGTGTATCCCACTGTCGTTGTACAAGTATGGGCCACACGTTTTCGATTAGCGATAGATCGGGATAACAATCAGCAAAAGGAGGTAATTCAATTTGATGGGTAAAGAAGAAGTCTTGAACATTGCGAGCCTCGTGTGATCGAGCAGTATCCTGTTGGAAAATGACTGATGGCAAACGCTGAATGTATGGGAGGACCACGGACAAACACACCTCAAAGATTTAGCACTGATGCGTACTAGAGGAGTGTGGCAGTGAAGTCCATTACATCCTCAAACTATGGTACCGGGTGCAGGACCAGTGTGGCGATGCATAAAGAAACAGTTCAGCAGCCTCTCACCACGGTGTCTCCAAACTCGAATCGGTTGCAGGCAGAAGCGCGATTCGTCAGTAAACACAATGTCGTTTCATTCCGTTGTCTATGTACGCCGTTCATCACACCATTGGCGCCGAAAACGCCTGTAGTTTCCAGTCAAAGGTAAACGAAGCAATGGACGCCTTACGGATATTCTACTCTACTGCAAATGGCGTCGAATGGTACGAGCGGACACCGAATGATGCTTAACAGTTGAATCTGTTGTGCTATGGTTCGTGTGGAGCTGCGTGATTTATCACTGCCATGCGCACAATCCGCCTTTCATCAAGGGCAGTGGTGCAACAAGATGGGTGCGATCGGCTCCGTCGGTCCTCCGTTTCCTCCTGCATCCAGCAATGAGTGATCCGCATCACAGTTGCTTGATTTCATCCAACACGTTGACCGATTTCTCTGAAGGATAATCTGCAATTCCAATAGGCTACACTTCTTCCTTGGTTGAATTCAGAAACTTGGTCAAAAGACACTTGATAGGTAAACAGGCATAAGTAAACAGCTTACGCAGAAAAAAGAACCACCCGAAAAATCAGTTGGCGGCATGGCACACCCAAAATTCTCAGCACGTTTCTGTAAAAAAAATTAAAAATAGTGTAAAATATGTTATCGAGATATATGATATATTTACGAAATAAAAAGTGGCCACGGTAGCTTAGTGGTCATGTAATGGACTTGTGACCGGCATGTCCTAAGTTCGAGCCAAGTACCACTGAAGACCCACCATGTAGGGAAACAATGCACGTTAAACATATCGAGAGCTCAAACATCTTCCCGTTGGTGTGGTGAGGAAGTTAGGAGAGGGTGGTGTCGACCTCATAACTTAACCTTGATTCAAAATTACGAGGTCCGTCATCCAAAAGCCCTCGTGCACACATCTGAATAAAGCAACATTAATATCCCCTCACTCACTCACTCACTCATTCAAATCGCCAATCTTTTCTCTTCTTTTAGAGCGCTTGCGGGTGGCGCTACGGTTGCCCGTGATGTGCGTCTGCGCGAAAATGCTAATGATTTGCATATTTCATCGCCTCCAACGCATGATGTAAATTTCACATGGTTTGCATGTTTCCTTCTGAGTGCTGCATTTTGTGTGGCCAGCAGTGTGTATACAGCCGAACGTCTATTTTACGAACTTTTTCCTGGAACCAAGAATATTGTTACGAATTTTGTATAAAATAATGTAAATAATTTGTATTTCGATGTGCAATGCCTTTATATTACTCTATGTCATATTTATTTCATGTTAAAATTGTAATATTCACAAGCAATGCCGTCCCTTACGTTATAATGGCGATTCAATGGGAACTTGGCGAAATATTGGCGATAGAGCCAAGTTGGCATCATTTTTGGCGACCAAGTTGGCGACTTTGGCGACCATGTTGGTGAGTTCGGGACCCTCTGGATTCTTCTAGAAATTAGTAGAGAAATCCACTAATTTCACGATCTGTGGCGCGAGCGCATCTTTCCAGAAATTTCGGCCCCTGCTATAAATAGAGCGATACTCGCCGCAACAGTCCGTCTGATTTCAACCAGCGAGTAGTGATCATTGTTTTGATTAGCGATTAGTAGACTTGCCTTGAACTTGATCAGCTCGGCTGTGCTTGTGAATAGTCATTTACATACGTGTATTTTAGACACTGCTTATAGTGTCTGAGTGCTGTTGAAGGTGTGAAATCCTTCTGTTATTTATTCTGTGAATTTTGCTGTTGAATCCTGTATTTCAAGGATTGATTTCCGACAATAAATACTCATCGCTCTTAAAGAACTGTCTTGTTGTTTACGTCTGATTTTGCATAAAATCCTCGAACCCCGATCCACGTAACAATATAAAGTATATTGAAATATGAATCTCTATTTAACGAATTTTCCATATAACGAACTTTTTTTCCGGATTTAACGACTATACTTACATACTTAGTCGATAGAGGTCCGACTGTACTTGCAGATACACTAGATAACACACAAATGGCATATTTTATACATTATGTAAACATGAAAGAAAGAATGATTTGTTTTATTAGTTTTAGAAGTTATTGGATAAAGCAATAAATAAGTAGTTGACAAAATTTTAAAAAATTGCTGCTATTTCACAGAATGGGTTGCAACAGGATTTCTTACAATAATGAAAAAAATGTAGGACTCAATGCATTTACAAAAAGAAACTTCAATTTACCAATGTTTTCCACAAATCGTAGATTCATAAACACCAAGGAGATAGTTACCTAAAGTTAATAAATTTCAAGGAAAGCGGTCCTTTTGATTTTTACATTCCAGTCTCTTCTTGTCTTATTAAATAATTAGAGAAATTATTTATCTATAAAATGGAAGATATGAAACTTTAATTTTAACTTCCCAAAGTTGCTCGTAGCTTATAAAATTATGAACACCTGGGAACCATACCAAGGGCATTAAGATATTTTTAAAGCTATTCTTGAGTTTTTCTTTTCATACACGTAAACAGAAAAAACAGCCTATGGTTCAGAACTTTTATTGGCGAATTGAACTTTAAAAATAAATATAATGAATTCTTTTTTGCTGCATTGGAAAATGATTTTCAAATTGCTTTGTTTTGAATAAGTTTGTGGATTTGTTTTGGTATCTCTATTATTATTCTCTTTTTTTTAAAAAAAGAGATTTTTTCTTCAAGTGAAAAATGATGAATGGATGCAATATCTTATATTCCTTTTTGATGTAATCAATCATTTATGAACTTTCAACTTGGTACTCTAGAGGAAAGTTAAGATCAATTTTGATCTTACTGAAACAATTTTCAGTTTTCAGTATAAACTTAGAATTTTTCAAAAATATATAGTGGCAGGAAACGTCAGTCGTCCCTCTATTTCAATAAGAGAGTAAACCCATTTCCTAAAATCCAAATAAAAGACTAAATATTGTGGAAGAATTCAAAGATAAATAATAGAAAAATTGCTGGATAATTTTTAAACAAGCGACCGATTTGTCGTTTTTGTTTCTGTGGTTCTGTGTTCGAAATATGCTGCAAATAATTAATTTAAAAAAACTAACTTTTTAAATAAAACTAAGATGTAACACAAACAGGAATATATTACAAAAATCAAATTAAATCACTCAGTAAAAACAACAGCTTTTCTATTACTTGTCAAAAATACATATCGAATTTGAATTTTAACTGTCAACTGAACTATTCTCACATAGAGATTCATTACAAAAATGATACCAACTAAAGTAGTTAAACTTTAATATCAAACAATTAAATATCAGTTAGTAGAATAAACAGTAAAAAAAATCAAAGTTATATAAATTATTAAATCAAAGCAGCCGATAACTTCGTGAAAAAGTGAATAATTTTAGACCTTAATAGATTTATCAAAAATAACTTCAACGCGCGCGCGCGAACCACTTTATATAATTATACGTATTACATATTTTGATTCTTATTCATATCTAAAGCAAGTGCGTAGTTCCTTCTTTATGCATTGCAAACTCCCTGAGGCCAGGTGACGGGTATAGGGGAATATAATAAGCTGTGTAATTGTTCGGGTTATTGCTATTTCCAGTTATTTTTTCATACGAGAATGATGTAATAAGTGAGGTATTTATTTAAATTCCTTTAAAATCACCACGCGGTTTATTTTGTTTGAAATCCCAAAATCTCTAGATACGAAATAATTTGCAATAGAATTACCAAAAGGTTTTAGGCACAAAAAAATCAGATATGATTTCTACCTACAAATGATTTCAGAAATAAGCTTAGAAATGCAACCTCTGACAATAAAGTTCGGTGAATAGTCCTGTAACACATTAACGTATATATATATATATATATGTAGATGAAACATTAATGAAACTTGCTGTCCTTCGAAGTCTCCTCCTATAACTATGCACCGCTAAGATCTGCTATACATGTCCTGGAAACCTTGCAAGAAGTCTTCTTTTGGGATGGACTTCAAAAGCCTCGTCACGTTTCATTGAATGTTAGGGATATCGTCAATATAGATAACACATTTTTCTCATCCCTAAATTCTGGGAAAGTATTTGTTGCATGGATTCATGGTTAACATGTAGCTCATCAGCAGTGCCGATTTAAGCTCATTTTGGACCCTGGGCGCAGAAGATCTACAGGCTCCCTTGGCACTGAAGGATCGAAAATTATAACCAGAAAATCTGGTTAAATCCAGCTTATCCGGGCCCTTTTGGGCCTTTGGCACCCACTCCAAACCCCAATGGATAAACCGGCACTATTCATTAGCTATCATACGTACAGTTAATTTACGATCTTTAATGACAGAAGTCGCCAGTCTTCAGTTACGGGGGTTATCAAAAGCACTTTCCCTGCTTTTCGAAAACGAATGAACCAATCGTGCACATACTTCATGAGCAGTGCTTGATCTTCATAAATACGTACCAGCCTCACATAAGTTTCTTTTGGAGTCTTGCTAAGCTTAAAACAAAACTTTAAATTCATCTTTTTTTCGTTCATTTTCCTGTTCTCAGTTAAGAGCCAACGTACTAAACAAGCACTTCGTAAGACAAGTCTTACATGGAACACAAATGAGTCTCAACTGAAAAATGGTGGTAGCATTTGGTCAACACGTGCAGCTTTTTGTTTTGCCAGTGTTGCCAGATCGGCCATTCTGACTTCATTCCCTGAACTTTATTGTCATAAGTTCCCTGAACTTTATTGTCATAAGTTTTAGAGTAAATGAGAGAAACTATAGCGTATCTTGTTTAAATTATCAATACAATATACGGTTATGAAGTTTTAAAAAAAAAATTAAACACATCTAAATTTTGAAAATTATTTTAGTATTTTAAAAATTGTTTATGCACACTTCTTCGGTTGAAAATACTGTCTTAATATATGTTAGATTCCAAAACGACCAGGGATATGCATTTCCCTTTATACCCGAATATTTCAATCACAGGCGTTAAATGTTTATAAAAATAAACACAATTCTAAGTTGAGCAATGTGCTCATGCCAGAATTTCAGCCAACATTTTAAAAATGCATTTTTAAAATTTGCCTAGAGTTTTTCAAACAAATGTTTTTACTAATACTAGCTTCAGGTAAATAAATATATATATAATGAGAAGTAATCTTAGGGTAAGCAAACTTTTCAATATATTTACCTTAAGAACCTTTAAAGAAATAAATGAATTAACTAAATTTTAAGTATGCATATTTTTATGAGTTGAATGAATCCGCTTTAAAATATAATCTCTGTGAAATGAATCCCACATTTTTAAAATATCAGAATTTAATATTAAATTAATGCAAGTAGAATATTGATCAGATGTGTGCATGTGCATCCACAGTTAAATTCAATGTAACTAATCGCATATTTTTTTATAATACTAAGTTTGGAGATTTCAGTGCAGGCTTAGCCGCCATCCTCGTTTTTTGAACATATTTAAAATTACGAGTTTCGACAGCATTAGCCTACGAGATGTTAATAAATAATCCATTTCCCTATATGACCAATTAAAATGTTCTATTGAAATGCTTGTTAATATTGAAAAATCAGGAAATTTAAAAACTTGAAAGGGCCAGGAGAGAGATATATTTTAAATGTTTTAATTACAAAAATGTATCTGTTATGAAGGTTGTAATTCGAAATTATGTTTTTAGATGTAAAGTAATAATTAAAAATGTGACTATAATAATAACTTGAAAAGTCGTGAATGAGCATGGTATCAACTTGTACGGATATCGTCGTATTTATGTATTTATTGATGATTTTCAGAAATACACCGAAATTATACTTTTGATTGATGTATTAACTTTTGAATAGATTCTATTTCTAGATAATTTTAGTTGCGACGCATATCGTATAATGCAGAATTAAACATTCTGCAACTGTTGACACTTTTAATTTTTTTTCGAAAAACATTTTTTACAACTTTATTTGTCTTTTGTGCAATATATACCAACACTTTTCAAAGTATATTTAATATTGATATTCTATATATTAAATAAAGAAGGTAACTAAAAAAAGCTGCATTTTTTATGTTTATCCCTCCCCTTTATTTGTTTTTGATACTTTACACATTTAAAAGCAAGATCATTTAAAATATGTATCAATTTTTTTCAAAGTTAACTTTTTTCTTTGATATGATAATTTTAATTTATATTTCGAATATTTTTAAGAAATTTTCTTTATAGAAATGTTTTAAAGAAAAAATATTTGAAATTATATTAGAATTCAATCCACTGGTTTCAAAGTTTTAGGCACAAAAATTCAATGATCATATATAAATATATCATATATATATATATCCAGCTCCGAATTTGAATAAAACAAATATATTATTATTCAATATACATATGGGCTTCTCCTTAAAAATAATTTTTTATTTATATTCATGATGTAAATCAAAATATATATGTAGTTGGAAGAAGGAAAAGTGAGAAGAAGAAGGAAAGAAGGAAAGAGTGTCTCTCTGATTCAATAATGAAATTGCCTAATATATTTCAAAACATTCTCAAAGGAAATTTTTATTCCTGGTGCAAACCAGGCAAAAATAATAACACAGATTCAATTCATCGAGTTTTACTTATTTATTTATATTCATACCGAAACTCGATTTCTATTTTTAGATAACTCCTATAGAAACTGTTTTTATGTTCTCAAAGAGCGTTGACTGAAAATTTAAATATTTCGAATTCAGAAAATAAATGAAATCGGTCTTCCAAAAAGAGTCAATCAAAGAAATTTTTATCTTTATTGGAATGTATGTAAGATTTATGTTTATTTTTTTCCTGTACAGAAACCTATTCCACACCTGGCTCCGATTTAAATTATAATCTTACATGTAGGCTTTTTTTGCTTATAAAAACTAAAATTAGCAATCAGTTTGATTTTAAGAAGTTTAAAGAACATATAATGATAATTTAAATTGTTTTATTCTAATAAATTAGAAATAATTTATACAAGTTATTCAAGTTACGATTAAGCTCCTTTTGAAAAATCAGTTTATTAAACCTTCCTTTTTATCATTACTTTATAAATAAAATCTTTTATTCAATATACCTGATTAAATTAAAAGGCTGATGCCTTCCATCTCAAAAGATAACCACGGTAGTTAAAAGGTTACAGCTGCGAACTAGTGGCTGGCGTGATACTGATGAACGTTCTAGTCTTGCTGTTACTGAAGACCAGCCGTGAAGAGGAGCTGATTCACGTTAAATCTGTCAAGGCTCTTAGTCTTCATATTTGTACGGTGTGGAAATTTGGAATATGGGTTGCTTGCTTAGAAGCCCTTCTCATTATTGAACAATCCTTCAAAATTGCAAAGTCAATCACTAACAGCAAATACGCAGCTTCAAAGTGTGATATTAATAAAAAAAATTAATAAAATCAATTCAACCGAAAAGAATTTAACGGTAAAATTTAAGAAGTGATTGTTATCTATACTAATATATAAAAGAAAGAGTTTGTGTGTGTTTCAGCTATTCCGGCCAAATTAAGCAACCCAGAAGTATGAAACTTGGCATGTAGAAGTTATAGGTCGTTATGCTATTAACCTCGAAGAGTGTTTTTCGAAATTTGCTTTAGATTTTTTTTAATTCAATTTTTATGCGATTTTTCAGCTAAATGGAGATATGACGTCATCAGCTCTGTCAAGTCTTAACTTTGCGAAAGGTAATATTTTGAACAGTTTTGGAGGGTATTTCAGCAAATTTTATTGTAAATATATTTATTTATGGTTGTATTTATTCGTTTTTTCCACTCTTTGGGAAGGAATTACCTTTGTTTTTCGAAAAAATCGTTGTCAAAAAATTTTTTTCTAAATTTCATTTTTCCGATTGGCAGCACTACTTTGATAACAGTAGATATTCAATGTTTTAAAATGTGAATCGTTTTTGATTCATAACGTATAAACCCATGTACCCGAAATTATATCCGTAGATTCATAACGTATTTTATTCTTTTCCGTACTTTAAAAAAAAAGGGGGAGGGCAATATGTACCGTTAAAGTGTACAGATATTCAAGGTGATGTGATTTCGTTCTACGCTTAATTTTTGGCGCCGAAAATTTTGTGACGGGATATCAACATCAGATGGATTGTTAGCCCTCCAACGTTAGTGGACAATACTAAAGTTTCGCTACCGTATTAAATTCATGTATCTGTGTATAATTTTTGTTTATAATTTTTTCTTATCAACTTTTGTGATTTGTAATAATGCACGCTGATTGCGCAATGGAAAAAATGCCCATCTTGCAATGCCTAAGGTTATTAAATCTACTATTTTTAATGTTGTGGCCACTTTTAAAGATATTTACTTCCCATAAAATGTTCTATTTCATTTTATGCTCCTGATTAATCTTAGCTGTACTATAAGCCTGATTACATCTTTATACCTTTTTGCTGTATCTGTAAAATTTTTGTTTCCCCTATGTTTATTAATTTTATGTTATTCTTAGAGTCAACAATGCAAAAACATATGTGCATATTTTGGTACTAAACAGTTGTAAGGACCTTGGGTTCGCACGGTTGCTTTTCCTTATTCTCGCTAATCTGAATGTCGGTGGTATTATCAAGCTACGGTTGTGCTTGGGCTACAATTCATTTGATTTTGATATCACAACAGAATGTAGTCGGCCTCAAAGTAAGTAAAGCTGCGAACTAAATCATCGCTTGAATATCAGTACACTTTAGCGGTACGTCTTGCCTACTTTTAGCGTCACCACAGTCAAATTGGTGACATGAGAATCACTCCTTGATATCAAAGCAACAAAGATTTTTACGTGTTTTTTTTTTAAAAAAGAAAGATTATTTAGATTTTGGTGGGAAATAGCACGATTTGCGTGGTGCCAATTTTGACTGCGGTGATGTTAATACATAAGAAAATACAAATTTTTATTTATAAAGTAGATTTTCTGACATATTTTTTTTCTGGGCTGTTTATGGTTGTTTAATCAAAATCAGACTTTTGCTTATCTATTTAGGGCTACTTTTCAGTTTGAATTAATGTTAAAATTTCTACTATGTGCTAGGTTACTTCATATATATTTACGTTTATTTTATTCATGTTTACATTTTTTATCTTTAAAATTTTCTGGCAAAATTAAGGCATGATTTTCTTTTGTTTGTGATAACCTTTTAATTTTAATTAATGCTATATTTTCTATTTTAGTGTCACACACTTTTATATTTGTTTATTTTCTGAACTGTAATTTTCTTGCTCATTGTAGTTTTAATTAATTATTGATACTGTGAATCAAAAATTAGTTTTTAAGCCAAAAAATGATTTGTGAAGCTTTTTGTAAACAGAAGCTTAGATATAATGAGGTACTTATGTATTAGCATCACCACATCAAAATTGGTGCCACGTGAATCACATCTTGAGACCAAAACACTGAAGATTCTAAATTTTTTTAATAAAAAACCAATTAGTTAGTATGACTATTTGGTCGGAAAAAAGTAGTTCCTATGACATTTCCTTTCGAGGAGAAGGAAAAAGGGGTACATATGCATTATTGCTACATATTAAGCAACCTGGATGCCAATTCTGGACGTATGACATATAGGAATTAAGGGTTGCCAACTTGGTGAGTTATTAATAGAGTTGGCGATTTTTGCAATAATACGTAAGTACCGAAAAAGATTATTGCTTTTTTCCTTTTTGGTAAATTCCATGTTTTGTTGATGTAGCAAAATAGTATCAAAATCTATACAAATAAATAAAATTGAAGCGTCTGTTTGTAATTTCAAATTAGCAGCTTTTTACTAAATGCATTTAAAGGTATATAGGGTACTTATATCAAAAAATCAATTTTTAAAATTTTTGTCTGTCTGTGTGTCTATCTGTCTGTCTGTTTGTTCCGGCTAATCTCAGAAACGGCTGGTCTGATTTTAAAAATTCTTTCACCAATGGAAAGCTACATTATCAGCAAGTAACATAAGGTATATTTAATCTCCATATTCTTACGGGAAAGAATTCCATATTCTTACATTATGCGGGTAAAACCGTGGGACGTTGCTTACTCCCCGCCAAGTTGGAGCAAAAATATGCATTTGGTCAATAATGAAAATTTTAATAAAAATTTTCTCACATATGTAACAAATAACTGAAACATAGTGTAATTTAGCATCTTTACAAAAAGCAATTTTTTAAATGGTTTCTTTATTAAACGTCTAACATTTATTACGTTACGTTTATTAAATGTCAAACTCAAACTTTGAGAAATATCGCCAAGTTGGCTAAGAAGTTCTCTATTCCAACAATCCTAGATATTTTAATGCAAATTTTCTCCCACTTTTTAAAGAGGGAAACGAAATAAAGTTTTAGCTAATTGCGCGTGCGTGATATTGAAAATTCTATGGTAATATTAATTGACAGTTTCATAAAAAGTTTTGATTTATCTAATATTTATTACTTTGAATTTTTTTTTAACTTAATCATATAATATTCATATTTTGCACACAATTTTTCACTTATTCTGAACCTAGATATTTTACATGGAGGTATTACTTTGAAGATATACTAGATATTACTATGGAGGAAGCCATACAATGTCACTCGCCGAATAAAATTAGGGAGCTTTACGCAATACTTATTTCATCTTCGGTCTTTCTAATCCTCAAACCTTTTGGAATAAGTACAAAGACTACATGGTGGAAGATATTTTGTGACGATTGCAGCAAGTACTAGCAAATATGCCTTACAATGAACACATCTACAACGAAACGCAATAAAGGTTTTCAGAATGATTGGGAAGAAGCTACATGATTTTGGAATGATTAGTTCTAGACGTGTCGACGGAAATAGCTTCGATAATGAAATTGCTTTAGAGTTAAACTACGATTTTATAGTATTGCAACATCAAGTAACATAATTTATCCCTCAATTAACTCCAGAACAAAGTCACGTTTTCCAACAAGTGTTACGCAAAATAGAATTCGGCAGTGGTGCATTCTTTTTTCTCTACGCCCCTGGAGGAACAGGAAAAATGTTTTTGCTAAACTTATTATTAATGACCATCAGAAAAACCTAGAAGATTGCAGTTCAATGGCTTCTTTTGGTATAACCGCAATTTTACTGACAAACGGTCGTACTGCACATTTCGTTTTAAAATTATCGCTTAATCTTGCATTTGAAGATTCACTCATCTGAAAATTCAGAAAAAATAGCTCTCAAGGCAGGATGCTTCCACAATGTAAGCTTTTAGTGTGGGATGAAAGTACGATGTCTCACAAGAAAACTATAGAAGCGTTAAATTGGACTCTTTAGGATTTACGAGATAGTACAGATATTATAGGAGGAATGGTAGCTTTATTACATATTGGCTGGTGAATTTTAGAAAACTCTCCTGTAATCCAGAGGGCAGATGAAATCAGAACCTGTATTAAATCATCAAGCTTATGGGCAAAAAAATGAAAAATCCAGTCTGAAAACGAATATGAGAGGCACCTTCATAATGACGTAGATTCGGAACATTATGCAGAGACGCAATTGAAAATCGGTTATGGATGTTTGGACGCAAATGCTGGAGGTTATATTTTACTTCCAGAGAATTGTGTAATGTAGAAGAAAATGATATAAATCTTATTGCTCAAATTTACCCGGACTTGCAACAAAATTTAAATTGGGATCAGTAATTGCGCGCAAGATCAATATTGGAGCCTAGCAATGACATTGTCCATAAAATCAACATGGAAAATTTAAATGACGTACAGGGTAGGGGGGGGGAATGAAGAAATATTTATCAATGAATATACAATCATGGATAAAGAACAAAGAACTTCATACCCACGGAGTTCAAAAATTCACTTGAACTTTCGGGTGTACCCTCACATAAACTTCAATTAAAACTAAATAAACCAGTTATACTTATGGAAAATCTTGATGCTCCTCTACTATGTAAAGGAACGAGGCTTTGGATCACAAAACTGATGCAGAATATACTTGTGCCAATATTTGAACATATGTCATGAAAAGGATAGTGTTATCATGCCTCGAATTCCAAGTACGCCCACTGACCTACCATTTCAATTCAAACAAGTTCAATTTCCAGTTTTACTGTTGCTATTAACAAAGCTAACATTTCAGGTAGCAGGGGTGCATTTGGAAAAGCAATGTTTTTCCCATGGCCAACTATATGTAGCCTGATCGGTGTGTCCAGTGCCCAAATCTTTATATATTTGCAACTGACTGAAGAACATATAATATAGTATTCAGTAGCATCTTAGAATAATATTCTGTTTTGAGCACTTTTAAAGAGGAACTATATATTAAACGTAGATACTTTCGATTATTAAAAATATTAATATTTTAAGTTATTGAATTTTTGTTGTTAATTATTATAATAAATTACGTTTTCAGTGTTTTTAAACTAAGCTCAATTTTAGAATTTTAAATTTTATTGGTTCTAGTCAAGCAATAAAAAAAGTACCATATTATATTATTTACTTTGACTTTGACAGTTATTTAAAGACATCAACGTGAGCGGAGCCGCGGGTAAAAGCTAGTACATATATAAAAAGTGTGTCCCAAAATTCAATGCCAAGAGGGCAGAGGGTGAAAGTGGAACAGAAATGGTACTATATTGAAATCTTATGTAAATGAGCATTTTTTTAAATAACTTGCTTAGATTAGAATGTAATATTTTTCTTTTTATAGTGGGTCAAAGTATAACACATCTTTTTCTCATACAACGACTCACTTAAACTATAATAATTTTAAATAAAGCAGCACAGTTCTTAGATTGATTTGTGACTGTGATTAATAACCCTGCTATGTAAGATTACATTAGTGAAAAAAATCACTGTAAAATTTTGGTATTTGGGGTCACATTACCTAATAATGTGATGGAGTTTCTCAATAGAGGTGTTTTTAAAAGGACAATGTTTCGTAAATTAAAAAAATAGCTACGATTGTTGTGGTACAAGTATTGTACCATTTTAGAATCTTAATTAGATAGACCATCTTTTGAAGAACTTAACTGGAGCCGTATAAAATATTTTTCTTTTTATGGGGAGTTAAGGCTTGGTGATATCATTTTCTCAAACCCCTATTCAAATTAACTACGTCAGTGCTTCGCAAACTTTCAATATTTGCGATCCAATGTTCAATCATAATTTTATTCGTGCCCCCTTCCTTCCAATAACAATGTATTGAATTTAATACTAATATACTTTGACGCTAAATCTACTATACGATTTTAACCTCTTTAAGTCCCCCCCCAGTGTATATAAACGTCTCGTTATACCCGGACGTATATTTACGTCTTTCCGAAGTACGATCTTTTCTGTGCACTGCTATCCATAAAATTATTCAGAAGGCTTTGGAATGCAAAAAAAAGACCTTGACAATTTTTGCAAAGGATTTACTTTATTTCAGAGGATTTGCTTATTCATTATTCTCCCCAATACATCACATACGAAAACGATGACACTGCGGAAAGAATCGCCTAACTTTTAATCGGTAGTTAAGGGATCAATTATAAACCGTACAAATTATCAAGATAAGTGTTAATTTTTGTAAATAATTTTATATGTGACAAGCCCATGGGATCACTAGTAATTATTAATTTTGTTCTTAACTTAATATTGTGTGTGTGTGTTAAATTAATTATAAAATACATTGTACAGTACCGATATATTTATAAGTGTAAATGTGTATTCTATTTTTTTCTTATGTCAGAATGTATTTTGTTTGTTTACTTTTAGTAAATTAATATTTTTAAAATAATCTTTTGCTTTTGACTTTTCAATACGCTCGTGCCCTGCTCCTAGAGTTATCATGACCCTGCAGGGGCATGCCCCACAGTTTGAGAAACATTGAACTACGTTAATTTTAACTACACCAGCATAGCTTTTTGGTCCACATGTGATTGTGGTTAATAACGTTGCTATGTAAGAGGGCGTTAGTGAAAAAATCATTGAGAAATTTGTAGTCACACATTTCCTAGTGATGTGATGGAGGTGTCAATATTCCACATATTGAAAAATATTCTAGTCGTTACTTAACGAACTGATAGGGATTTTTTTAATATTTTTCTCCGAACTGATATGACTTCACCCCTTTCAACTCACGCCTTCTTGACACTGAGTTTTTCGAAACGCCCTGTATGTGAGTGTGTGTGTTAATTTTCCTTCTTGGAAAAATATTTCCGGTGATTACTTATTCCATGACAATTTAGTAAACTAAAATTATGTTTGATATTTAACAAACATATTTGGACTACGTTACGGAAACGATTGCTCGTAATTCTATTCTTTTAATAAATCAAAAGGTAAAATTTTTTCGTTTCTTGAGTCACTGGAGTTAATTATTTCAGAAACCAATTATTTGAAGTTTTTGGTCGATATACAAGAGTAAAATAGACCTCAGATCAGTTATTTCAGAAGAATTTATTTGAACTGCTTAGAGGTTTCATAAATGATTAAATGTAGGTAAAAATATGTGCTTTTCTTATTTAATAAATTACATAAAGTATGAATACATGATAGATTCAAGTACTGATTGTAATAAATGTTTATATCTACTATTTATTCTTAGTTATTTATTTATACAGTGTTTGAATTATTATAAAAAAAGATTTGACGGATATCTTAAATTCAGCTATAAACTATTTAAAATATTTATGTATTTGTGTTTATATAAGATATAATTTCTTTGCAATCAAGCATTTCTTTCTGAGAAAATATTAAAGAATACCGTTTACTCTATAGGACTAACTTTACTATTCTTATTTCATAGAAAAGAATATTTTAATTATATATTTAATCTGCTATTAAAAAGAAAATCATATGAAAGCGTAAATAATTGAGTCTCATAAGATTTAGAATTTAGAAGTGAAATATTTACTTATACAGAATCCCCATAAGACAATCTTTTACCATTTTAGAAGAGAATAAGTAGTTTTTTATAACAAAAAGTATAAGTGTCTGGATTGTTATGTCGAAGCTGACATAATAAAACGTAAAAGAAACCATAAAATGGAACACTAACCTTATTAAATATAAAACAGAATATTTCACTCACAAGCTCAGTTATATACAAACAAAATGATATATTCAAAACGAAATAGACATTAATTTATATCTCTAAAATTACAAAACTAGACGATAAAAATAAAACTAATCTACTAGACAACTAATAGTGCTGTTTCGGTGTTCGTGAACCTTTATATATACTTTGTGTTCATTTATATCGTAGAACCATAGCAACACTATATAATTAGAATAAATATATTTAGTAACATTCTAAAATATTATGATACATTATAATCATTTGTTGAGGAATAGATAAAATTATGCTGTATGTATTTAACAAACATGGATAATTTATAAATGCATAGTAAAACTAAAATTGGCGCTGTTATGGGTAGATAGTATATCCCTATTAAAAGAAAGTATTGTAACTACAAAATGAAGGATGGAATGATAAGTATATGTAGAAAAACAAATATTATTGTTATTTTTTTTAAAATATATCGAGTAAAAATAAATAATGCTTGAATAGAATATTTTCACTTTTTTATGAACACTTTATTTCACTGGGACTGACTGAAACTGATATTGATTAGTTGTTTCGCTTCTCCTATAACTTCGGGGTACAAGAACTGAGCTGTATTTAAGTTGTATCATTCGTCGAAAATTGAAAAAAAAATTCCTAACTTGAATCACGTAGTTATTTTCTAAAAAATGTAAAAACCTAATAGAAAAAGGAAAGTTTAAAAGTAGAACAAGAGAAAGTTTATTTTGAAATAAATAATATGAAAAAAGAATTCCTATTAAACATGAAATGAAAAAAAGAACCATTAGAAATAGCATTCAAACTTTAATGTTTTGAAATAACATGGAAA
This sequence comes from Trichonephila clavata, assembly GCA_019973975.1. NCBI lineage: Eukaryota > Metazoa > Arthropoda > Arachnida > Araneae > Nephilidae > Trichonephila > Trichonephila clavata. Next base: position 37,930 of record BMAO01001375.1, on the reverse strand, counting down.
ATTATGGGGAAAAAACAAGATTATTGAACATAAAGGAGAAAGATATTAAGAACTGAAAGAAAAATTGGAGCCCCCAAATGGGGATGGAAAACTCCTATATTTTTTAATGAAATTTCTCTATCAATTTCTCTCTCAAAGTCCGATAACCTGACATTTTCAGAAATAAAAACCATTACTATATCTAACGTTTTCCCTGTAATCCATCTAGAAAATACAACAAATAAAATAAGACTATTTTAACATATTTGAGGAAAAAACTTAGTATTACACATTTTTAAAAGGAAACTCTTAGAAAAACGCTGTTGAAGAATCCGTAGATGAGATGATGCAGAGAATTTAATAAAGATTTAAAATAACAAACATAAATTTAAATATAATTAGAGGAGAAACAAAGAGTAAAAAAAAATTTCTTAATTTTAATGTTAAGAAGGAAATTTAGAACACGAAGATTGATAAATGTACACACAGAAAAGGATTCAAAATCAATTATACTTAAATGTTCAAAAACTTCGGATACAAATTGGGGACCCGTTCTCACTAATAATTTTTACTGGAGCTCCATATCGTGAAATATAACTCTCGAACAGTGTATTTGCAATTATTTTGGCGAAGCCTTTCTGAGGGTATAACTTCCAACCATTTCGTAAAGTGATCCGTTATTACTAAAATATATCGATATCGTTCAAGTCGCGACGCTGGGTAGGGGCCTAACAAATCTAATGAAACTATTTCATTCGGATAATTAGTTACAATCGGTATTAGACGACCAGCTGGTAACGCGTTTTTATAATTACATTTTTGGTATAAATCGCATGTCAAAACATATTCGTATATAAACTTTATCATATAGGGAAAATAACAAGCATCCCTGACGCGTAAATAAGTCTTTTTCTTTCCTAAATGCCCAGCCATGGGCTTGTCATGAAATTCGCGCATTATCTCACCCGCAGTGATCGCGGAATATACACTCTCAGTTCTCCAAGAGTGGTTGCATACTTCGCATAAAATAACAAGCTTTCAATTAACTTAAAATCCTGAGACCAGTTCCAACAGACTGACGCATTAACTGAGCTGTCATCAGGGTTTTCCAAATATCGATATATGTGACCTAACTCAGGGTCATGCCTTTGTTCTGAAATCAACTGCTCCTGGACGAAAGTACCAAATCTCTAATCACTGCACAAGCAATATTTTCGTCCCCTATGCTTTCAACCGGGTTCCGAGACAACACATCTGCCACCACATTTTGAGCTCCTGGACGGTGTTCCCATTCAACATTAAACTCGGCGAGTTTGATGCCCATCTAATCATTCTGCTGGATAAATTTTTGCCATTAGTTAGCTTGGTTAATGCCACATGATCCGTTATCACTTTTACTGGCAGCGGACCAAAGTAGGTGCGAAACTTATTTAAAGCCCAGATAATCACTATACACTCGCGTTCGGTAACTGTGTAGTTTCTTTCTGCATTATTGAGCGTGCGGGACACGTACGCAATGGGTCTCTGATTTTGTGTAAGCACCGCTCCAATCCCAATTGAACTGGCTCAGTAAACAGCTCAATTTGCACATTAAAATACGGTAATTTTTGTACCGGTGCTTCCGTAATTGCGCGTTTGATAGGTTCAAAAGCAACCTGCAACTTTTCCGATCAAATAAATTTCCTACCCTTTTTCTTTAATTGATAAAGTGGCTGCGTAACCTTTAATAAATTTTTGATACCACTGGGTCATGCCCAGGAATTTCGATGCGTCTTTAGCATCCTTTGGGGTTTCATCTCTATTATTGCCTTAACTTTAGATTCGTCCTTATAAATCCCATCTTTGCTAATTACTAGACCCAAGTATTTTAGTTTCTCGCAACCAAAATTACACTTTCTTTGTTCAAAGTCAACCCAGCTTCCTGCTACAACCTAAATACTTCCCTTAAATGTTCGACGTGGTGTGCAAATGATGGAGACGAAATTATAACATCATCCATATAGACGTTTACGTACTTCCCTAATACCGATTTGAGTATTATATCTAATGGTTTCTGAAATTTCGGAACAGCTCCCGAGAGCCCGGATGGTATGCGCTTAAGCGCATAAGTGCCATTTTTCGTCACGAAAGCCGTTTTATATACATAACTGGGATTTATTGCCAACTGAAAGTAACCTGAACGCAGATCCAAAGAACGAATTATCGTCGTGTGAGGAATATTAGTGATTAAATCCTCAATGAGTTGCAAGGGATAGTTAGGGTACCTAGTTATCGTGTTAAGCTTGCGATAATCCACCGCAAATCTATAAGCTTCCAGATTATTGGAAGATAATCCGTTCTTCTTACGACACAATACAAAAGTAGACGCATAAGGCGACTGAATCGGTATTATTGTACCTTCCAGTAACATCTTGTCAACATGATAATCTATAATTTCTTGTTTGACCCTATCATACCGATAGGGTCTGGAGACTACTGGTGAACTATCACCAGTATAAATTTCATGATATAATACATGAATGAGCCCTGATTTATCCGAAAATAACCCTTAAAACTATTGAATAACGTTTTCAATTCTTTCCTTTGAATTTCCTCCAGTTTTGTTTTTGAGAGATAAAAATTTCTAAATTCCCCTCATCGATTGGTAATTCTTCAATTTGTGAATCCGGAATCGCTAATGACTTTTTATCGAAATTCATTGTAATTCTTGATCCCCTTATAAAATCAACCCCTAAATTACAAGGATTATCTAAATCTCCAATATATAAAAATTCTACTTTTTCTTAAATTCCCTAATTTTAATTTCTAACTCTACCATTCCTACATTGTTACAACGGGTACCCTGTGCAGTCACAACCTTGGCGTGTGACTTTTTAACTGGTCTGTAAAAAAATATTTCTTATATGTGTCTTCAGAGATAAACGACTTTTCAGCCCCAGTATCCCACAATGCTTTTGTAAATGTTTCGTTCAATAAAAAGGGTACGTACGGAAGTTCTAAAGGGGACATCCGTAAAGCGGAAAGCTTGATAGGAGGATTCCCTTCAATCTGCGATCGATCATCATATCGAACATTTAAAACGTTTAAATGTCTATTATTATCTCTAGTCCAATTATTACTCGCACCTCGGTTAAAATTGTCACTCGGACCCTATTTCTGAACTGATTCCGACCACCACGATTCTCGAACCCACGATCATTTCTGTCAATACGGTTCCTGATCTCGAACCCTTAGTTAACATGGTTTATCTGGGGTCTATTCCCGTATGTACTTCTATAAGTATCTCTCCTGTCATTTTGTCGTTCAATTACCCCTCATCTCGCCAATTTCTATTCCTACGATCGTCGGGAGACCTCCGACTCACATCCCAATCTCGTCTTTCACTATTACTATTACTCGGACCCTGGGTGTCTCTCTTCAAATATCTATCTTCATCTTCATATTTCATGATCATTTGTAAGAGCTGAAATCTAGAAGTTGGATTTCGAATCTCAACGTATTCCATCAACTGAGGTTCGAGTCGAGAAATGATGTGTCCCACCAAACTTTCTTCCAAAATATTTAGTCCCAGTCTTTTGTGTATTTTTAGTAGGTCATAAATAAAGTCCGATGAAACCTGACCTCGACCTTGATACGACAAATAGAACCTGACTTCTAGTTCTGTTTTACTCCTAAATACTGGGAAATTTTCCGTCAACGCCGCCTTTAATTGCGCAAAATCAGTATCTTCCCCTTCACCAACGAATAACCAAATATTTCAAACCAATCCAAAGCGCGTCCCCGGAGACGACCTTTTAGATATGCACAAGATAAATTGCTCGGTATCTCGTAAAACTTGACAATGTTTTCAATGCATTACAAAAATTCCTCCACATTTTAAGATTCAGAAGGAAAAAAAAGTTCAGGCAAGAGCCTAAAACTGGATCCAACTTCTATCTCGGGGGTTAGGGAAAGAAAAATATCCTTGGGACAAACCCGATGGGTGGCTTTGTGAGCACGACCTACTTGAAGTCACTCCTTCACCGTCTTGCCTACCTAAGAGTGTGGGGGGAAACAAAGCATCATCAGAAACTTCCATAATAATTATTATTTTATTACTATTCAAACACACTAACCAACAACAAGTGAAACTACAAGAGAGACCCTAGGAGTGATATACAAAGAGAGCAATCTATTCTAAGTGAACAACTCTAAGTAAACAAGCGCAAGTGATTTGTTTAATTTAATCTAATTCAATCTATCTTAGATTCTTAAACCTTAATCCACTAATTTATTATAGTGATAAACTCCTTCCTAAACTCACGTTGTGATAATGAAATAAATCTCACTTGCGAATCACCGCAACAGTTTCCTGCTCCTTCTAACTTATATTTACAAAACCTTGACTTTATATAGTCAAACTAATTTAAATATCAAGGTTTCTTCTTGAGGAATGGCTGTGAATTAACGCGAAAGCTAGCCCCAAAATTTCCGCAAGAGGTTTAATGATAAGGTCGCTTATAGATTATAGACTCTTTAACACTTTAAAAAATAAGTTTAATTCGTCAAATAGTTTTCGGTAGTTTTTATTAACGTAGGCACATTTTGATGCTAGAAAAGGCTTAGATCTTTGACGATGATTTGTACTGAATTCAATTATTAGAATTTATGATAAATAATTAGCTCTTTCCCGGTTTTTCCCGAGCTGAGTTTGGGTGGGTGAAGCATTCCATCCTGGCTCATCCCGAGTGTAGCTCGGGCATTGTAAAAATTTACCGAATTATTTCACATGTGCTTTTTATGGTTTGGAATAGTTAAAAAGTACCACTCGGTGAAATTTTCAGCAAAAAGAGGGCATCCTTCTGTGTGTGTGATGAACATCCACTTTCCAGATTTTCTGAAAGACACTTTGTTGACTACATTCCCTCAACTTAGAAGAAAACTAATTCAACACGGCAATGTATTATTTGCTGCTCAAAGAGAGAGAATAAAGGTGAGAAAAGAAACACGATTCTTTGTCCAGATTGCGATGTTGGCTATGTGCAGTACCGTGTTTTCGAATTTATCATACACGATCAAATTTTGATTAATAATTTCATCATCATTTATGTAAATGTAAAATATGTCAATGAAATTTGTAATTTAAGATAAAAGCTAGGTATTCTAAGCTTAATGTTTATAGTTTGTGAGAATTGACACCAAAGTCTAATGATTTATACCATTCAAAAAACCAATTTTACAGGTTAATTATTTATTTATTTAAATAGATTTTTTTACATTAATTTTTAGGAAATTTTGTATGAAAATGGTGCTATTACGTTTAAAAAGATATGTATGTTTGAAAATAAGCATAAAAAATAGACATTTCATCCATAACAAATAAAAAATTAACCTTGAAGGGGTTAAACCAATTTTGCTCTCAGTATTTTGATTTTTGGAAAATGTATTATGGCTATTATAATAAACAAAAGCTTAATTTCGAATCTTTCACAAGAACACAATAGACTAATTAACAGTAAAGACAGTTTAACGTCATTTTTTATTTAAAGTGAGTCCCTTAGTATTTAAGGTGATTTGTGTCTTACGCAAATCAGAAAAACATGGTTTCTATTTGTAAAATGTGAAGTGATACTGTGTGAAGTTTGTTTAACTAATTTAAGTAGCTTTAAAATTATATGAAAATTAATTCTCTCATATTGTAACTCTCATAAATACTCTTTTCTTAAATATTCCCTGAATAATTCATAAGCATTCAACTTCAAAGGCATAACAAAAAATCTTTACAAAATTCAGGAGGAAATACAAGCTAAAATTAAATTCTTTTGAGAATTAAAAAACTAATCCGAGTGCACAGAATCGACATACTCCAAAATAAATCCATATCACAACTGTAACAGTTGCTGGAAATATTTTTAACATAGGAATAGAAATGCAATTCGCAATATCGATCTGAACACCCCAGAATATTAAACTTTGTGATTTATGAAAAAATCTTTTAATAATATTAGTTTTTTTTTAATTTAAGAAATGTATTTTTTTCAGTTAAAGATATTATTAAAATAATTTAAGTTATATTTAAATAAATTAATTTAAATTGCTTAACTCATAAAATTAAGTAACAGATCATTTAAGTAAAAAAAACACCACGTCCGGTATAGTGGCTAATAATTAATGACGCTGACTGTTGTGCCGTGAGATCTGGGCTTGAATTGTGGAGTTAAGGTATGGATGCTTGTAAATGTATAGTGCATGAGCGGCATGGAGGCACTTTAAATAGTCGTCGAGCCGCAAGCTCTCGCGTGAGATTGGTGGAAAGGGAAGAGAGGTGGGAGGCATCTGACCATCTCCAGGTTGTTCTCCCTCAAAATTGCGATGGAACCGAACCAAATCGTACTGTCACTTATATGGTGCTCAAAGCTTCCAGCTCTGAAAAGGATGAGAATGTCTTGATACAAATTAGGAAATTCTTACATCAATCGTGTGTTGTTTTTTAATGCTTTATGGTTATTTATCACTTGTTTTTTTTTTTTTTTGCAAGACTTCATTCACTCTAATTATTACCCCCTCCCCTCCATTCATGCTTTTGCATGCGTTTAGTGAGACAACTTGATCCTATTTTAAACTTTTACTCCTTTTCTTACTTTTTCCAAGTGGTAATTTAAAATCTCCCTTAAATAACCGCACGCAGATATTTAACAGGTAATGAGTAACGGACTTAAAAATAATTTTTTCTTTAATCTTTGATATTAAAGAAATTCCTCCCTTTTCTCCCCTCGTTCGATCGAGATGCGGCAGCCGATTGAAAGACGGGCGTGGTTGTCAGAGATGTGACGTCATTAACTAAATCAACTGGATGAGTGGTTTCCCACTCACCCCTTCGCAAGCGTTGTGCACTCATTGTGGACTGCTTTATATTCTTATGTAACACTTCAGCAAATTATTCTTACTTTTTTTTAACTTATTATGATGAGTGGATGATAGAGATTTCTCTAAGGTTCCACGTAAATGTATAACCGTTACCTGGTGCTCATAGCTATGGTTAAAGACAAGCGTACAACTAGCTCTTTGCCGCAATTAACTCGATTTGACACCGTCAGTCAAGTGGCATTAGCAGCAACAACAGTAGTAAAATTAGGTAATAATTATAAATCGATTATAACTTTCAAAATAAAATATGTGCAAAGGCTATCTTTAATAGATATAAATCAAGATATCCCCTTTAAAGCATTTCGAATTAAGTGTATCTTTTAAAAATTCAGAAACGTTGAGATTTAAACTTTATTATTCCAATGTTTTTGTGTATGATTATACATAATTCACTTAAAATAAATCAAAAAATAAATTATTTCAGGTGAAACGGTTCCTACTCATTACCTTAATAATTTAAAACGTTTTGTTTTAAAAAGCTTTCACACAAATTTTATGTTAATGCTTTTTGATTTCAAAATATTTTTCTTTGTATGCTCTCAGTATAATATTTCAGATTTTTAAATATATAAGGGCCATTTTTCAAGGGGCAAAGAAATCCATCCATTATCAGAAAACCATGTTGAAATATATCCCCATATATAAATGTTTTCTAGTAGTTTTATGAGATAATTATCAACATCAAATATACAGATTATTTTCAAAGGAATATGTGTATACAGTATATAGTTATTACATTTTCCCATCTATATAATTCAATTTATTCATTTCCATTCCCATTTAAACAGAATTAGGCTTTGAAGAGATGAACTTTCGACTAAATGTATCATAGGTATTTCATCTAATAAAATCTACAGTATGGTAGGAGAATTACCAAATTTTCCCTACTCTTATTGATCTGATGAATCAAATTTTAAGTTCTATCAGTTATATGTTTTTTACTTCGAATCATATAATCTTCTTATTCTTTATGGTATCACTTGAGGAGATTATGTAAGTGAACAAAATAAAAGTTTCTTTCATTTTAAGTGTAAATATGAATGGAAATATATAAAGTGGTCTTATATATTTATTCTTCCATATTATCAGAAATGATGGCAGTGGGATTTGTTTTATAAATCGAATAAGAAATTATATTTTCCAGTCCAAATTTTGCAAGATAAAAAAAGAAAATTGTATTAAAGAATATTTTATGCCATCAATTTTTAAATACATGTGAAACATTTTGCCGAATTTTTTACTTCAGTTAAAAATTTTATTAGTAATAAATATTCTATATAGATAAGCTGGATATGCATCAGATAAAAAAGCAATTAAAAATTAGCAAATATTTAAATTTAATGATTCTCGATTTTACGCAACATATTCGAAGGATATATTATTATCTTTAAGAATCATATGTTATTATTTTTCATAAGATTTAATATTTTTATATGGAGGACACTGAGCTTAATTTAAGTGCAAATGAGTGTATGTAATAGATTAACAAATATATTTAATATTTATATCTTTTACCATCTTCTACAGAGATAGTCAGTTATATCTCAATTATAGTATATAATAGAATAGATATAACTTACATTTTAAAAGAAAGCTTTCATTTTGAGGATGTAAAATAATTATTAAAACATCAATTTGTTCGATTTTTTTTAGATTTATAAAAATACAATATTCACAAGGTGTTGAACGCTGATAAATATTTTACAACACTGAGCATATTTAAGGCAAATTTTTAAAAACAAACAGTCTAGGAAATATTTATAAAACAAAATTAAATTGTCGTGTTTGCTGTAATTTTTCAGGTCTGAAACATTTAAGGCGTAGAAACTAATCTCATTTTAAAGAATCCTTTCAGTACTTGTGCTTCAAAATCTAATTAAAACTGAAATTGTCGAACATTAAAAAATGCTTCAAAAAATATGGTGTGAAAAATAATACATTGGAAGTTTTATCATATATATTTTACCTTTTTAAGGTACAGTTCAAAATTATTTTGATTTTTATATGAAATAATAATTGATTATTATAGCTATACTCAAATTAAATTAAAACGAACATTAGTAAAAGAAATATTCTGGAACTGTGAAATCAATTTTTGAATTTTTTTTAATGTTCTTATGATTTTTTAAGTATGATATACTGCAAATTATAGTAAATATTTAAAAATACCTAAAAATATTTTCTAAATATTCTATATTTTCTCTAATTTTTGAGTATTTTTCAAAATTTTAGAATATTTTTGCCAATTTCGAATAAAGTACTTGGACTTGATACTTTATCGATAACAGGTTAAAATAAAACAGTGCATAGCATCCAACGTTAAAAATCGAATAAATCATAAGTTTAAGAATTTCAACATTGATGTATTAGATTTAATCGTCAAGCAAAAGCTATAGCTCCAATCCAGATAAAAAACAAGGACACTTTAATTCCATTCCAAATAATATCCAACAAGGAAAAGCAGAAAACATAATGCTTCCTTCAGAATCAAATGCTTCAAGATAACATCAAAAATAATTCTTCGGTTTTTCCTACAGCAGGAAATACAATAGTCAGTTAAACCTGAGCTTTTAGCAGTTATGTATGATTAGACCTCTAGAAAGTTTGTCAATTGTTTCCCTCTAGGGATCAGGTAAACACAAAATTGTTCCGGAGGAAGCGTTTTGGAAGAAATTTACGATAAGAAGGACTGTTTTTATTTTTATCCTTTTAACTCAAGAAGTCTATTGGAAACGTAACATTAGCACGTAGTAAAACTTTTCTGAAAGCACGAAAGAAAGTCTCTTCAGTGATGTTAAAAATAGCTGCAGTAATTTCATAATTGTTTTGGGCTTTTTTTTTTCTTTCTTTTTTTTGTAAAGAAAATAATGGCTAGATGTACTTTATACAACCAGGAATAAAAAAAGAATTTTTATACTTAAAAAAAAGGCTTTTAAACTAATTTATTGAATTAAGTTGAACTAAAATATACAAAATTTGGAGATGAAAATCAAAAAGCAGCACATATTTAAATTTTGTACCCCTTTATTAAATTATAAAAGCTCCATTCTACTCCACAAGCATTTTCAATTTTTCCATCAACTTGGAAATTTGGTCCTTCTAAATCTCCTCAGGATTTTCGGCTAAAATCCTTTATACCTGATTCTTCATGGCAATAAAAAAAAGAGTTGAAGTTTATTCCCTTTAGGAATTTTATAATGATCGAAATAGGTGGAAATCTGAAAGTGCGAGGTCTGGTGATTATAGAGGATAAGGTAGACCATCCCAACCGAGCTCTAATAGCTTTTGTCGACCAATTAAAAATACATGAGGCCGTGCATTGCCCTGATGGAACTCGAAGTATTTTCTGTTCTCTATTTCTGGATGTTTTTGTTAAATTTCAGTTCTTTATTCGCCTAAGTGGGAGAAATTCTTTCCTGAGTTTAATGTCTTGTTTGATAAAAGCTCATAGCGCAATATTCATCTTCAGCCCGCCATACACTTAACATAAATTTTTTTGGATGAAGCTGGCTTTTGGCATCGTTAAAGGTGGCTCATTCTGCTTTCCTTAAGAACTTTTTCACTCGCGCGGTATTATTATAAATGATACATTTTCTCATCCCTTATCCTTAAAAAAAAGAATACTCTAGTGGAATGAATGGAACAATCCATCAGATTTTCTCCCTTAAATGTATCAAAACAGTTTATGTAGCCAAGCTTCATTCAATGTTCATGGAAGGTTGATTTTAATATTTTTACGTTCTTTTCAATCAATGCTCTTTTCAATCAGAGAGGTGGTGGGCTTACTTGATCAATCTTGATTTTCAAAGTCTTTAAACCTAGTAAACCATTTCAACACAGTTCTTTATCTACGGCATCTTCGCTATAAATTGCACATATCTTGTTTACCGCTTGTGAAGCATTTTTACCTTTCCAATAAAAGAAAGCATTTAATGCCTATAATGCAACACTTCGTTTGCTTCCGCATTCAAGGCGCGTAAAACTGACAGTATCCAATCTGTTTTCCAAGTTTGCCTAAATGAGTTTTTAACGTTGCACTGTAAGGCAATACGTGAGGTATTGGGGGAATGCCCAAGGGAACCGAATGCACCCGAAAGAGGTTTAGAGCTACAAAACGCGATCCCCCGGAAAACAACCCCCCCCCCCTCGATCAACCTTTATTGAGCAAAATTATAGTTAACATTATATACGGTAGCACACAATAAATTTACACATTACAAACTAAAGTTAAATGAAACGAAATACATATGTTATTGCAAGGTATACACATACAAAGCTGAAAACGATTATAAATAACATAAAGGGTAAGAGAAGGAAAAATAATATTCATTATTCCAGCATTCTTGCAAATACATCAAACGTAATATAAATATAAAATCCAAATGCACGCACAAATAAAAAGCTAAAAAAGAAGAAAAGAAAAAAAGGCAGAAACATTTGGGGAAGGTGAGAAAAAAGGAGAGGGGGAAAACCCGCTTGTGACCACATAATAGTACCGATCCAATCCCACCTAAGAAATTTCATGCCAGATTATAGAGGCGATTTTAATACATGATTTTAATTTAGAGTGAATGGAAATATTTCTAACGATAGATTGGAACCAGGCCTTTTCAGCATTTTGAGGTGGAGTGCCCAAATGGAAATCCTTAGTCAGAGGCCATGCGAACACATAATGGTCAGCGTCTCCAACAGAACCACAAAGTCAATTGGGAGTATCTTTTCATTTGAACCGATGCAAATAAGAAACAAATGGGCCATGGTTTGTTAATAAATGCATGACGTAACTGGAAAGGGGATTGATATCTAAACTGGGTTTGGTAAAGAATGATTTTGACTCGTAAGCCAGTATTAGAGTTTGATCACCAACTCTCCCAGTCCTCAATCAATTGTATTTGCTGTACCAGAGGTATTGGTGGCAGAATCCGTGATTTTGAACCATGGACAAGTGATGAGGACGACAACTGAGTTAAAATTCCCCTTAAGACTTTGAATCACCACAGATTTAACTTGCATCAGGCCCTTTACATGACGAGTGTTCAGTGGCACTAGAGCTCCAACTCATGGCAACTCGGCCACAAGTTCGTAACCCTGACTACTAGGCTACCACGGCTTTCAAATATGCGTGAACTACCATCTTTTTTGCAATCTTTTTGTACGAAAGTCGTTTATTTTCAATAGTTTATTCTACCTGCAGAAAATAAGCACACGGAACTTTCTAGACGACCTATTCAGTGGTCTAAAAAATCAAATTTACAAAAGAATTCTCTTCTCGTACACCATGAGTATAAGCAATCAAATTTAAAAAGGTAATTAAAATATTTGGATATAGCTCTTTAAATAATTTTTTATTAAAAGGTAAATTATGAAATGAATTTCTTACGAAAAGAAATACATTTAATCGTAATAATAATAAAAATCTTTAATTGTTATGAATTTACTAATTTACATCAGAAACTGATAATTACACTAGGCAACATCAAAATTGTTTCGGGCTCAAAACTAGTTTATTAGAAGTATTTTGGTCTGCTAAACACGAAAATCATCATAAAACCTCAGATTAGCTCTTGTTTTCAAGAATCATAACTCGCTATTCATAAATAGCTGTATTTTTACTCATCTTTACTTTCTATTTATACTCTTTATAATGTTAATTTGAGCGGGTAGATGGAAGCTCTTGCCTCAGGAACGATTCTTATTTCAACGAAAGGCTTGTAACCGCGCCACCTTTTTTCAGGTGTGTTTTGAGTCTAACCTAAAGCATCAGTAGAACAAAGAACAAGCAATAGTGCACAATTCAAGTGACATTCACTGCTTTTCGTCGTACAACTCAAAGCAAATCAATTCAACTATATTTAGGTCTCAAAGATAAGTGTGGTATACGGATTTTTAGACAGCAAAAAGGATGAGATCTATGAACAGTTGGTGGAAGAACTCCTACAAAATTGTCATGACCCAGGATGCAATATGTCTCTAAAGATCCATTCCCATCTTGATTCCCCCCCCCCTAAAAACAGTGGAACTGTAAGCTATGTGAACACGGTGAAAGATTTCATCAAGATATCACAGCAATGGAACGTACATATGAGGGTCGTCGGGATGAATCAATGCTCGCAAACTAGTGCTGGACAGGGATAACTCGGGATACTCGGGCTTCGATATACAAGAGGCAATTCAGAAGGAAATGTTCACAGGAAACTAAAAAACTAAAAAATACTACTGATTTCTGATTATGAACACGGTTTCTAGAAACATGACTTATTGTACTGTATGTATTAGTTAGTAATGTTTTGTTCTTTAAATTTATTGATAAATTGATGGATGGGCTGAGGTATAGCTTAAAAACAAGAGCTAATAAATAAATTTCATTTACATATTCGTTTTTTTCAACCCAAAATTAGTAAGAATAGCCTATTTAAAACTAGGAAACAGACAAAAAGTTGTTTTTTGTTGTCTATGTATCGGATATAATTATTTCTTCTAAATTATGAGAAAATTTTGAATTATAAGACTACACAGTACCCTTTTTACAAAAAAATTTTGGAAAATGTAACGGGACAAATAATTTATGTTTTATATTCAGGTTTTTTTTAAAATTTATTCTGAAAGTAAAAAGTCAGTTTGTAACCAGCCATTGTCTTACAATTTTAAAAAATTAATATAGTTTTGAAGTTTATTCAAACTTTAATAAAATGTTCACTTTTTAAAGATTTTTAGTCATTTTAAGTTATTTATGTTTCTTAGATTATTGTGAACAACTGTTAATATGGATTTGAAAATCTATTCTTTTGTTGATTTTTAATAATTATTTTTCTAAAAAAACCTGAAAAAAATACGAAAATCTTTATAATAGTAACTTAAGCATTTTTTTAAAAAAATAACTAGAGATCTCAGCTCTTAATCCATACTAATTTTTATAAAACATATGTTTGGGAGTATATACAAAAAAAGTTCATGGTTTTAGGATGAACAGAAGGAAAAAAAAGCTTTAGGAATTAGAAAACAGTCAACCTTCAAAACTGAAAGTCTGAGAAGAACGCATTTAAAGTTTATAAAGGCATAAAACAAAAACTTATAATGCCCGTAAAGCTCTAATTTTTTAATATATTATTTTCCAATGTATGTTTTACATTAAAACACTGTTTTAACTAAATAAGACTGAAAATAATTTTTTGTAATTCACAATTTATTTTTGCTTAATATTGATAGCAATCGTTACGATGACAGTTTATTTAGCTTAATTTTAACCTAACATTTTCACAAAAAAAAGTTTTGAAACACTAAACATTTATGCACAAAATAATAATGATGCTAACTGAAGCAAAAAATATCCAGGTTTGTTCATATAATTTCATTTTTTTTTCAGTTTTAAATTGGGCAGTTTAGGAAATTTTAGATCTTGTTGTACGACTTTAAAATACTAAAATATAGTACTATAATATGTTTAGTAATATGCAGTTTCGTACATCAAAGAAATATTCAGCTTTATTTGCAATACTTAAATTCAGAATACTTGTATTCGGAAGACTAATTGCAGTATCAATTGAGGACTTATTTCTAGATACATCAGTTTCAGCAGTATTCCATCTCTCCGAAATATTGTTTCTCACCGCAACCTGAGAATGTTTTGGCCATGGCATTTTCTCAACCAGAAAAAATTAATGAAAGCTTCTAAGTTATATAAACCATTTTTTAAAGCAAAAATCGGCCTTGAAATCAATTTCAATTAATTAATTATGAGAATTCAAAAACCTCAAAATCCTTAAAACATAATCAAGCAGAAATGATTTCAGTAATGACAATTGGAATTAATAAACACACACACATTTCACACTAAAAGAGTTGATTGTGCTCACACACACACACACAAGAATATTTTTAATGAATTCAATTTAAGAGTGGAAAAATGCTTTAAAATGAAACTGAAACTGAAACTACAGCTCAGAAAACTTCAAATATCTTAAAAATTAATTTGTTACCAGATCTGAAATTTGGTGGCAAGTTTTTCAACGATATGAGCCGCAAGAAAATGCAGAAAAAATGTTTTGGGATATTATGTAATTTGTAGGGTACTGTGTATCTTTAAAATTATATTGATACTAAAAATATTATAGTCTTATCCAATTGAAGAATTTGATTGTTTTAACATGTGAAAGGCAAGTAACGCAATAAAAGTACATCATACATTTGAGAATCGATAGAAGTATTTAAAAATGTAAATAACTTATTATATAGTTATTATTTCTTATCATTACATCAAAAAAGCTTATAACTCATTTAAAAAACATTATAAATTGAATAACACAGCTATGATCCGCTGATTGACTATACCAAATATTATTCCTTGATTTATTAAGGTTTAATTATAGTTGTTTTGATGGGATTCATTATAAATATGTTAGATAAAAATTTTATATTGAAAAAAATTTTAAAAAAATAAACATTTGATACTTTGTTATAAAAAATAAAACCATTTGAAAGTTTTTCAGAAATTGATAAATTATTCTTAAAACGTTGGTACTTGAAAATTAATTTAGTTTCAGTACATATAATCTTTAACTACAATAAAATTAAATTAAAGAAAAACTAAGAAAATGTGTTAAGAAAACACGAGTTGTTTATTAGTATGTATAATTAATAGCAAATAGCTGTAAGGATATGTTGATTTTTATGAAACGATTTTTTAAATATTTTAGAAAACAGGTAGTAAAAATATTTTAAGAGTATTGAGTAAGGATATATATTTATTAACTAATTTATAAATTTAATATTAATAAAAAATTAGAATTTCCATTCAGGTAAAAAAATGAAACATGAAACTATTTTAATATCAAAACTTTCTATAGTAAAAGCAAGTGTTCTTCCGTTTCAGACGAAGATTTTTTTAATCCAAAAAAGAATTGAAAAATAAACACTTAGGTCTTCGAAAAATAAATTTAAATAGAGAGAATTAGTTCCTTTTTTTTTTTTTAGACTTACTTATTTTAAAATTGTAACTATTATTTAGCAGAATATTTTAGAACATTTCATAGATTATCAAAAATTAAATTATTCATTAAAATGAAAATAGATTATTACTCTCATCATAAGAAAAATTAGAAAGTTATTTAGCATTAGACAGTAATTTACAATCCTTAGGTGATACTTTGAGGTTTATTTCAATAAAAAAAAATGAAACAACTTAAAAATTTTTTTAAAAATATTATTTAATTTTTAATGGGGCTGCACATTGGTATTTCTAACCTGTGCAGACCTAGTACATTCCCCAGGAGCTGGTATTACTTTATAGCGCGGCACCCTATAGGCGGATACCAATTGCCGCAGGTAATTTTGACGCCCAGTTTCCTCCACAGATGGAGGCATCTAGTCTCTTGACGATGCAAACCTGTTCGAAGACTTAATTTTGCCGAGAGCACACAAGCCAAGCTCTAGGGATCTTTTACATGCCGCATAATCATACGACAGGGCCACTGTCGATTTTCTGCATCATGAAAATCCACCAACCTTGGGCCGGGAAAGAACCCGCAATCTTAGGTGAAGAAGGCCAGTGACAAACCAACCACGCCACCCAGCCGGCCAAATTATTTGTATAAAATAGAATTTAAACTAACTTAAGAAACATCATCAAGAACTAATCTTAATTTTTTAGGACTGTTTGCAAATTTCTAAATTATTTTTTAAATTAAAGATTTTTATGACGCATATGTGTTCCTATTTTAATGTAAAAAATGTAACTTTTGTTCAGAAAATAATTTCCTCCTCTCTAAGCAAAATGAATTGTTTGCTGAAAAATAATAAAATGAATTTTTTGATTTAATTTATTTATTTAAAAATGGGAAATTAATTATCTAAAAATATGTTTTCTTGACTTTTAAAGGAAGATAATCTTAATTTGTATTATATTATATTTTGCACAGCAATGTGAATAACATGGAAGTATCTAGAATAGCATATGTAACTGTAGAAAATTATGTATGTATTCCTGAAAATAATTATTATATCAAAGGCTATTCAGGCATCACTTTCTCTTGCGGTTGTTTACTGTCTCTGGAGCTGTTATTACAAGTAAATCTTTGATCTCCAAAAGTCTTCCTGAGAAATCTAATTAACAATCATGGTATCTATCTCCCGGATATTTGTAGCTAGCCATTCATCTTTTGATGAATAGCAGACGAGCGGAATTAGATGTATTGATAATAACCCACTGTATAGAGTTTTCAATATTTCAATCCTAAGAATACAGATTTTGTTTTATTTAAAGACAAAATATTTATAGGAAAAAAAGTAAGAATTATACAAAGTCAACTCTTGATAATTCGAAGTTGGAGAGACCAATGAAAAACTTCGTATTATCAAGAGTTCAAATTATCAAGAGGGTAGGAAAAAACTCCCAAAATACACGAGGAGAAATGTTTTTTCTAACACATTTAATTTAAAACTATGTAAGAAAACAATAATTGTGTACATATGTATAAAATTATTTTATAGTACTTTTAAAATGTACATATTAAACAGTTCAAATAGTATACAGAAGTTAAAAGTCCTGCATTAAAAAATAAATTTATATATTAAAAACAATTATTAAAAGAATGCATATACTGTACATAATTGATCTTTTTTAACGAAAAAAAAATCTGTCATCTTTAAAAATCTGTTTAATTTTTTATCGGTTCCCTCCAACACTGTCTCCAACCCCATTGATTCTTCAAGACAAGGTCCAGTACGTTCCATGTCCTATTTGGTGCCACATGCAATAAGTCATTCAGATGAGTCATAAATCGTCAATACACTCTGTCGCAAAATACACAACCCTACGCATCTCTTCTTCACAATAGCGGATCATCCCTTCTGAACACATGTGTAGCAAGGCCACGTGTAAAACGATAAGATATAGACGGCTGACAACAAGTACGGCCGTTCTATTGTCCAATTGAAAAAGGAAAGCAATAAAAGTGTGTTTTTGCTTGAGAAACCGGGGAACACAAAGAAGGGATGACACACAGATGATCCTCAAAGGAGCTACGTTGCAGGGAAGACACGCAGAGACAATACAACAAACAACTTTTAAGATCCAAACTGTTTGTTATAGGACTGTACTTGATAGTGGGTGTTCAAAAAGATTACTTCGAATTATCGCGTGTTATAGTCTGGCTAGCTACTGATTTTCTTCGAAATATTGAATGTTCCAAAACGTATTGTTTTAGTTCGAAATATCAAACGTTTTTCTAGGGGCTGAGCATATACTTCGAATTAGCGAGGGATTCATATTATTGAAGGTTAGAATTAGCGAGAGTCGACTGTATTATGTATTTGAAAAATACAACAAGGAATTTTTCATTCAGGTCAAAAGAAATAGATTATGTTTAGATTTAATTTATTTGTCAAATAAGTATTAAATAATTTACTTTTTCAAAGATATGCGATTTTTCCTACTTCTAGTGATAACTTAATTTAGGCATGATATTTGAATCATGAAAATATCAGCATTTTGGTATGTATTGTTTACTAGTATTTCCGTTTAGCCAAATATTTTCGACTGAAAGCATTTAATTATTAATAGCAAAGAAATTAAATATATATTGATAAATAAAATTAAAAAGCAAATTATAAATATATGGCTATTGCTTAATGTAATTTTGAATATAATTTCCTGCACATTTTATTTAAAAAAAATTGCTTATTTAGACTTTTAGTATAAAGACAGTATAATAATAACGAAATGAATTGGTTTTATTCAGGAGACATTTGGGCATAATCCAATGAGAAACAATTTAACCGACACCACGACGAGGAGTCGAAATGAATTTTCTGCGTCATTACATGAGCCATATGTACTGCATCCAAAAGCTGCCTTGAGTGTGTCGTGTACATAAATAAACCTAAAAATTTAAGCATTTGTACCTCCTCGAAATAGGTGTATCATTTCTAGGTGCAATTGTATGGTCATAAATAGTATTTCATTTTAGGGGTACGTGATCAAAAACGCTTTGCTTAGAATACTTCATATAACTTTTTTCGTACTATTGTTGTTAATACTATTGTATTGCCCTTCCTGTAACAAAAATTAGCAAGGGTCCAAGATGAGAGTCAATTTCGGTCCTGTTATGGTATGCAGTACCGGCCATCTGAAAAAGAGATCATTCATGGTCTCCCTTCAGTAGTAAGATTTCGAGAATCTGAGCCTGTAGTTGGAAACATCCCACACCCAGTTCCTCACAAAACCGATCGACGTTTGTCCTTCTTTCAATATTAAAGCACCTGCTTCTAGCGTCTATGATTCTATAAAGCAATTCTGCTGCAAAATGTTGTACCGAACTCATTTTTATACTTTATCTGAAAATTCTTTAATAAATTGCCTTCATTGAATTATTATTCTCTTTTAGATCGCTGTTTGTATAATATTTACGAAAAACGATGTTAATACCACTCTCTTACATATTGGTATTCGATACAACTTGCTTTTATTTATAATGCATTCAATTTCAAGAATTTCAAACTACTTTTAGCTATTTCAACCAGTTTTTAAAATTTTCGCTTATATTTCTGAAAATCAGTGCGGAAATGAAAAATGGAACGATCATATATATAAATATGTTGAAATTTATATCTGAGCAAGTTTAAAAATCCTTGAAATCTATGTTTAATTTATATAATATTATATGATTTTCCTAATAAACCTAATTAAAAATATTTCTTGATATTATTCTTACTCAAGAAAGTTTGCATATAATATAACAAAGTTTGAAATTATACTTCTAGGGTATACGTTCCCATATTTGATATTAATTTTCAGAAAAGTTTAAATTCAAAATTTTGTTTTTAAAAAAGAACAAATCTTTTTGTAAAAAATATATTATTCAATAGTACATATAACTGACACCAAAAAAAATTAGTCTTAAGTTTTAAATATGACTGCTGTCATTGGAACAGGTTAACCCATTGGTCAAGGTTTTGAGCTTATATTTTGACTACGATTAAGTCAATTCCTTATTGTTCGACTTCCACCTTATTCCATAAAAGAGCTTTTACTTAGAATAATGAGAGGTGAAACACAAAAATAAATTCATATGATTTAGTGAAGAATTAAGGCAAGCAAGCATGTCAGATCTGTTGCTAATAGCCCGTTTGTAGCAACATTTATTTACTTTTTATTTATTAGCTTTATTTAAATTATTCAAATGCGTTAAATAATAGTTTTATTAGATCAATGTTAAGGTTAAATATAATTCAGGATCACAATGAACGTATGATTATTTTTTAAATGTGTGTGCTGCTGCTAGTTAAAAATAATAAAGTAATATAAAATGCCCTAATATATATGTGGCATAAAACAAATAATAACTAATAACTGACTAAGTAAAATTGCTTTTGTGATTCAGTTGCCTAATGGTGCTTATATATTTGCGAACTAAACTATTTACTAAACGTTCGGAATGTAAAGGTATACGCATATTCATGCATCAACTGTACTGCTTGTAAACCGCTTGAAGTGATTCCTCTCCTGTCGGTTCCTCGAAGAACACAAAGGAATTCGTAGTTTATATTGGAATGGGCGTGTTAAATTCGTTATTTTCTTTTTCCTCTTAATTTTCCGGGCACCTTTCCTTATTTTGTGCTAACTGAATATATACTTCTAGGATAATACACATACTTTTGTTCTTGTAGAAGTAATTTCTAATTTTTCTACATTATCTAACTAAAGCAAATTAAAATTTTAGATTAAGGAAAAATAATTGTGTGTGAAAAAAGTTCATCCCTACTTTGCCTGCTAATATATAACTTGTAAATAAGCCCCGAAGCATATCATTTATATCTTTACCGAATCATTCTCTGGCAACTAAATATTATTCCGTTTGCATAATATATTAAATAATTAATGTTATAGAAATGTATCAATATTTCTATAAATGTAAATGTATCATAAAATCTATATATATCAGTGTAAATATATCAATGAGTGAGTGAGTGAATATTAACGTCGCACTATTCAGCTATTCAAGGGCTTGCGGCGACGGGCCTCATAATTTTGAACCTTGGTCAAATGACGAGGACCACACCTGAGCTATCACCCTCTCTCCAAACTACCACACCACACCAACGAGAGGACGCTTGAGCTTTCGCAGATTTAACGTACATCGCTCCGACGGGTCTTCAGCGTCACTGGGCTCGAACTCATGACACGCCGGCCATGAGTCCGTAACCTTGGCCACGTAAATATATCAATAATGCTATGAATGTTAATGTATGAATAATTCTATCAATGCAAGTGTATAAGTAATTCTATCAATATAAATGTATCGATAATTCCTCAATGTAAATGTATTTAACTCCATGTCAATAATTCAATCAGTGTAAACTCTATGAATGTAAATTTGTCAATAATTCAATCAGTGTAAATTCAATCGATGTAAATTTGTCAATAATTCAATCAGTGTAAATTCTATCAATGTAAATTTGTCAATAATTCAATCAGGTAAATTATATCACTGTAAATATATCAGTATTTCTGTCAATGTTAATGTACCAGTATTTCTATAATATAAATGTATCAGTATTCCTATAATGCAAATGTATCTGTATTTCTATTGCGTCAATGTATCAATATTTCTATCAATGTAAATATGTAAATGTACAGTATTTCTATCAATGTAAATGTATCAATAATCTCAAAACCTGAATACAATATAAAATCATTTTAAATGGAAGAATTAATTTGTGCAGCACTTGAATTTTTTAAATGTACACTAAAATATGCTCGTAGTTAAAGGTTCCTCTAATTAAAAAGGCAAATTACAGTTATCTTCCACAATTTTTATTTTATACTCAAGCCTCTTGTCCCAATTAGTACACTTATTCTACATATAAAGTTCCTTTGAAACAGAAAGAATAAATGCTTTAAATTAAATCTTGGAAAAGTCAAAAGGAAGTAATGAATTTATTTAGTTGTCATTTGAAAGAAAACAAATATAATCAGAAAACGTAATTAACTGACAGTTTATTCCTCATTACTTTTTGGATTAGTGTTTAATCATTAAGGTCCTGCTCAAGAGATTTAATAGGGATCGCTTCTACCCTGTAGTAATTGCTCTAATATGAATTCTTGAAAACAAGATTATGTTGTTCTACGAAATCATCCAAGACAAAGAAAGCAATTTAAGATTTAATTAAAATCCATAAACTCTGAATATAAGTAGCTTCAAGAAATCTAAAAACATTAAGATTGTTATGTTTTCTAAGATTAAATTTAAAGTACTTATAAAATGAGAGTTTTCTCAAAAATTAGTTCCTTAATTATTTATATTTCTCTTTCATTTCAAATGAAATATCCTCAAGCATAATTAAAATTTATCTATGGTTCAGAAAAGACTCTGTAAATTAAGTATCTTTAATTAAATTCACGAAAGAAAAAAAATTCAAATAAATCACAATTCTTATGGTTAAATTCAGATATCAGTTATATATATATATATATATATATATATATATGCTTTAGTTTTTTAATCTTCTTTTTTCATTATACTTCTTTTAGCAAAATTGATTTTCTAAAATCTGTACGAGAAATTAGACTAAAAATATCTTCCCATCTTTGTAAAATTAAATTAAATAGTGTTTCTATGGACTTAAAGTGATTCGCTTAAAGTGACAAATATGAACTTTCATTTTCAGTAAAGCAATAATTTCTTGCTTTTTAAACTTGTTCTTAATTCAGTATTGCGAGTTTAATAATGAAATACATTGTGCAGTTCTGATACATTTATAAGTACATTATATCAGTGTAAATGTGTATTTTATTTTTTATTATGAATGTATATTTAGTTTTGCATCGTTTCAGTAAATTTGTAATTTTTTTTAAATCCTTTGTTTTTGACTTTTTTATATACTCGCTCCCCCCTCTCAGGGTTATCACGCCCCACAATTTGAGAAGCGCTGTTATAGAGTGTAAATACACACACAATTTGAAGCATGGTGTAATACAAAATCTTGCATTGAAATCGGGAGAGAAGTGTATAAGCTTTTCTGGAATTCTTTCCATTTTCATTTCTTCTCAAGCAACAAACTGCACATTGTTTTGCCAATTCCAGTTCCTTATCGAAAATTTTCAAAAAACTTTAAAAAATTCTCACCTTTATCGCAAAGAACATCTCAAATGAGAAGTATTTTAGTACCAAGGAGGAGTTGTATCTTTTAAAAACAATAGGACAATAATAATCTCACTATAAGAATTAAAAATGTGTGCAATTCAAAGACAGAAAGAAAAAGATATCAGTGCCCGTACAGCGCACGGTTGAACCGGTTGCAATCAACTTTTGGTAGCCCATACCCTGTACGGATTAAAGGACCGATTCAAGTGTTAAAATATTTCTGTGTAACTATAATATTTACACTTAATTTCGAAAGTCTGCGTACAGGCAATCATGTTACGTGTTTAAGTTATAATTACTATTAAAATCTCGCTCCAGAAAATCAACATACCTCTCAGAGATTTTTCAAAATTTCCTTATTCAAACAACAACGAAATGTACCTTAACATGAAAAAACAAGAATGATCACCAAATAATCTCCAAGTAATTATAAGCTATTTTTAAGTAATTATATATATATATATATATATATATATAAGCTTCTATAATATTAATTTGGAATTTGAGATTTGGATGTTTTTGTGATTTTATGGTTGGTAACAAAAAGATATCGATGTATCACTTAAGAAAGATCATATTAGGTCTTCAGAAAGAGGAAAATCTTTCAACTGTTAATAGGAGACATTCATGGATTCATGGAGTGTTCATAAATTATGAATCAATTAAAATTTTAACGTCCATGCCAAGATCCGGCCGCTCGTCTGCAGTGTCATTTAAAGAATCTCGCTTTGTAATGCGGTCTGTAAAAACAAACTACAAGACTATAAGCTTCATAAATAGCTAAAAATGTTTCTGAAATATTCCAAAAAATGGGAATTTTAACCACAATTCAAAGAGACTGAAAAGGGATGATTATTATGGTCGAGTTGCTCTCAAGAAGTCATTCATCTGTCTAGTGAACAGACCTTTAACAAAAGGGAAAAAAACCAAATAAGACACATAATTATTGAAAAAATGTAATATATTCAAGTGAAACAGTTTTTTTGTATTTTCGGCATCAAAAAGGTAAAAAATATGCCTGCAAAAATTCCTGCACATATCTTTAGAAAGAGAATCTTTTTTCGACTATCAAACATAGAGGAGGAGGCAATGGCTTGGGTGTGCATAGGAAGCCATAGGCTTGGTAATCTGGAATTTATTGAATCAAATATGTACAAAATTTATTACTGTAACTTATTGAAGCAAAATATCAGGGCAAGTGCCACGAAACTTACGGTGAGCGATGATTTTTACTTTCAGTAGCACAAAGATATCAAATTGCTATATTACTTTGTGGAGTCACGGTTGTTCTACCATGTCTCAAACCAATTCCGTAAGCCATCCCAGTTCTTAGACTTTTGGCATTTGTGGGATTTGCTGGAGTGGATAATCAGGGAGCACATAATAACATCAAAGAAATGCTCAAATCTGTCATAGTAGAAGAATGGAACAAAGTAACCACAGAAGAGACAACTAAGCTAGTTTAATCCCTGCCAAATATGTTGAGAGAGTTATAGAAAGAACAGAATAGTTTGAAAAGTATTAACTTTTTTTTTAGTTACAATCCATTATCATAAGTGTACGCAGACTTTTGACGCACTCGGTTTGTGTCGTTCTCAAGTAATAAATATTTGTATTATTTTATGCAATAATCAGGTGATTGTTACTTATACTATTTGAATTTACGACGTTAAAGAAATTAATAAAAAGTTGATCCAGAAAGATTTCATTTAATTAGAGATCTTTACATGAATACGAAAGATGATCGTATGTCCACACATATTCAGAGACAAGTGTATATATAATTAAAATGTACTAAATTACTATAATACCCTAACTTAATGCTAAGCAATAGGTACGAAAATAGCGTGGCAATACAAGACAAAGCATAATAGTCTATATAATAAAGTAGCAAACTCTTAGACGTACAGATTAAGATAACAGGATTACTTCCCGATATAGCTTCAAGGCAATAAAATTTCCCCCCTTTATTTACAAAGGATAACTATTTTTTTCCTTTTATTTATTAGGTTTACATGAACTAAGTAGAGAAAATATGACTTGAAGAAATTTTTTTCTGAAATTTAAATCTCCTTTATCCTATAGTAACAAAATGTAATCATGTAATAATCTCAAATCTATATACATATTCATGTATATAAATCCAAAACAATTTAAAATCTTTTCATTTTTTTTTTTTATTTTTAAAAATTTAGGAAAAATTTTGTTTTTCTTTAAATTAGGTTACAGTAATATGAAGAGAATGGGGGAATGTTTCTGTACTCTAACTCTCTAAACTTCATTAAATTTATTATATAGGACGTCAATTCTCAGCCTCAGTAAGTGCCAATCCCTTACTGAAATCTTAAATAAATTGAATTAGAAGAGTGTTAAGGTATGTGACTACCTTCGGAACACTTTTTTTTTAAATATGTAAATCTTCAACTAAATAAACACTTTTTTATTTGAAGTGGGGCATGAAACTAGGAATCCAAATATTCCACAAAATTAAAAATAACTTTGGATATATATTGGGAATTTTGATTGAAATTTTAAGGAAAAATTACAGTTACGATAAACCTTGTATTGAAAATTCTAATTAGTATATTCGAATAATATTTCTACGGTACACAAATAACATCATTATCTGTACTTAGAGCTACATGATTTGTAATACTTTTGAAAGTTTTTGAAATGTCAATTTTTATGCAAGAACTCAATATTTTACAAAAAACTAATGTTATTTTCTCCCAAAAAGCGGAATAAAATACATAAATATATACACAGAGACTAAATTATAGTCTGTAATACAGATGAAACTAAATAAAATATTTCTGAAAATTTCAATTCAATATCTTAAAAAGAAATCCTGTGGTGAACTTTACCGTGAAGCAAAAAATTGAAAAACATAGTTTCTCAGAAAATGCATTTAAAGATTTGAATACTATATGAAAAATTTTCTAATTGCACATTTTTTAAAACTCACCATATTTATAGCTCAAGCTCTCTTTAGTTTCATGTTTAACTAATTTGGGCTTTTTTTTACCCTTTTGCTGTTTTCTGGAGTTTTATAGACTATAACAATTGTCGTTTTTAGTGAAATTTTCATGAAAAATTCAGTTACGATCTTTTACACAAAATTCTAATGAATGTATTCAAATAACATTTATACAGTACATAAATAACATCTTTATAAGTATGTAGTATCCATTCACACCATTGGGGTAGCATCGACTCCTAACTGGAACCATCTGATTAACTGTGACTGTGATTCCGGGAGACATGTTGGATGTAGAACTGAGCGCTAAACGTAGTGTAGAGCGAATGGACGTGTTATGCTAGCTGATGTAAAAGGCAGCCACCGCCCTCCTTTTTATTCTTTCTATTTTAATGTCTTGTGTCGTCATCTTTTTTAACTAATTAAATGGGCTTCTATGTGAAAAATGACTTTATCTACGTTTCCAAACCGAGGCGAGGTGTGAACCCTCACCTCACATGATTAGGAATTAAAAGATTTGTAATATTTTGAAAAGTTTTTTAAATCTGCCAAATTTTATGCAAAAACTCGATCTTTTTTAAAAAACTAATGTTTTTTTTTCATAAAAAAGCAATTAAGTACATAAATATATACAAAGAGATTAGATTTTGATTCATAACACAGATAGAACTAAATAAAACGTGTTCTGAAAATTTCAATTCAATATCTTAAAAATACTTTGTGTAGAGATCTGCTTCCGGTTTTGTAAACTCCATTTCCGGTTTACTAATTATGCTATAACTTTCCTTCTACATATCGTAGAAATAAATATAGAGTGTTTTTGGAATATTAAATGCATGGGCTACAAAATAAAAACATAAAAGAAATTTCGAAAATTTTCACCAAAATGGCGAATTTGGGGTAGTCACATACCCGAAGCTTTTACATTTTGCATCCTTTGTTCAGACAGTCTTTGGCTTGCGAAGTTACAATAACGTCTAAGAAACTTTTTTTTTCCAATTAGCATTCTTTACCTTTTTACAGAAAGAACATTAATAACTGTAGAATTAGTTGCATTACTTAAGCCATCAGTGAGTGAGTGAGTGATTTTGGGGTTTATTGGCGCAAGAGCTGATTTCGGCTATACTGCGCCAAACATTTGTTTTAATATCTGTGGTCTAGACGGGAAGAGAAAGAAAGAATGAATTGAATGACAAGAAAGAGGGTCGAAAATAGAGAAGGATCACTAGAGTACCCCGAGTTCGTGAAGCCGTGTTTACAAAGACAGTAAACCCGTGGGAAAAGGAAAAGATCACTAGGGCACCTCGGGATTGACTTAAGCCATCAGACATCTATTATAAGTGCAAATTGATTTTACGGAAGTTATATAATTTTATGACAAATGATCCAGGCTAAAATGCTTCACTAAGGTCAATCTTGTTTTGTTGGATAGTTTAATTCTTCATTTAAGTGGATTATTCGACTGAATTAGTTTTCTGTGCATTTGAGTTTAATTGTTTTTAAAATTTACTGTTACCATTAAGTCAAAATTTAATTTTTATTCATTTTATTATTTTAATAATTTATGAATTAAATTATTATCGTTGTATCTTTTCTTCCCGAGAAACGATGATAATCTTTAATAATTAAATGTTATTTACCTAAAAATATTCAATTGTCTGAAATAATTATTATTTATTAGCTTAAAAACTAATTTCTAAACTAATATATTTTAAAAAAGAAAATAATTGTTATGCAATTAATAGTAGTTAGTAATAATTATGTAAAAAAACAGCTTTTCTTATAGTTTAGATTTTTCCCTTTTAAGATATTGATTTTAAAAGAATATGACTATATTTTTCAATTTTATAAAGTAATCAATTTCAGCGCATTTTTTCCAATTTTAAAAGTGTCCCTAAGATAGTAGTTGTTTATATTAAAATAACCATTAAAGAGTTTGTAAATAGAAAGTAATCTACGGTATCCAATATAAATAATTTCATCTTATTTTTCAACTTTGTCTTCCTTTTCTAAATCGTTATCAATCTGAATCTTTAACTAAATCTTTCAGCATCAGTTTAAATTTAAAAAATTAGGACTAAAATCTTCCTAAAGACTTAAGTAATTATTAATAAGAACTTAAAAAATTCATAGATTTTGAATCGCGAAGTCAAAAAGGTTTACATTAATAACAAGAGCACTGAATACTCTGAAATATTTTCAAACATTTCTTGATCTTAAGCGCTTAGTTTTGAATAGCAAATGTGATTAGAATGTATTTTTTTTAATTCTTTTCGAATTACTTTGATATTAAATTGCCTTTAGGGTCTTTAATATAAATGATTTTCTTGATCATGCAACTAAAGCGCATATCAAGTTAAAATAATAACATTCAACATGTTTTTTTTTTGTTCTTTTGTGAAAAGTTTTACGTTGTTCTCTTTATATGCGAGAGGAATGAAATGAATTTTTACCAGATTCCTATCCTTCGGGGCTTAAACTAAGCAATGCAAAATTTTCATCGGCCAAAAGAGATTATAGAAATATGCGACTCGTTAAAAGGAAAAATCCTTAAAAATTATTTTGAGATATTTATTATTTTCAAAACGGATTGTAATAAAATTATGAACAATAAGAACAGTTACGCTGAAAGACTTAAAATTTAATATGCCACTTTATGGTAATGTAGTTTTAATTAAATTAAAAGGTATAATATAATTATGAATTCAAAACAGATTTGCGATCTTTTCTTTGTTACATTTTGCAGAAGTTTATTGATTGAACCGAAAGCACTGAACAGACAGCGCTATTTCAAAAGGAAAATAAAAGTGTGGCTTATATTTTAAACACTATATATATATAAGCTAAAAAATTCAAAAATTTTAAAGTGGTATGATAAATACATTGCAACAATAAGATAAATTTAAAAAAAAGTAAATATAATATTTAATTCATATAATTTTCAAAGAAGTGATAAAGGAACAAATTTTGGGATATTATTTCTAACTGGCATTTTATAAATTCTGTTACTCATTACTTGCATCCAAATATGAAAACTTATGTAAAAATTTTAAGTGTAAAGTATCGCGCAAGCGTAAAGGGTTAAAATAAAGTTCATAATTAAATTCACTTTAGATTCAGTAGTTACAAAAAAAGTGCTTTCCCATAAAAAAGTTTTCATTTATTACACAAAGGAATTTTAGTTTTATTATAAACTAGCCGTTACCCACCCGCTTAGCTGGGTATTTCATGATGTTTTACAAATATATACTGTTTATATATATATATATACTAGCTTTTACCCGCGGCTCCGCTCGCGTTGATGTCTTTAAATAACTGTCCAAGTCGTAATTACACTGCTGGACACCGTAAATGCAACACCCTGAAGGAAGCACGCAAATAACATGAAATTTACAACATGCATTAGCGGAGGTGAGATATGCAAATTATTAGAATTTCAGCGCAGACACACATCACGCACGTTTGTGGCGCCAACTCAAAGCGCTATTTAAGGCTTGAAGATTTCGACGATTTCAAGTTCGGCAATTGTGTTTTTCTTGTGGTTTTTCAAAAAACGATCAGTTATGTCTCGTAGAAAACAGCGATCAGCTTTTGATCAAATATCCGAGTTCGACAGAGGAAGGATAGTGGCCTACCGAGATTGTGGATTTTTTTTTATTGCTTGACTGGAACCAATAAAGTTTAAAAGTTCTAAATTTGAGCTTAGTTTAAAAAAACTGAAAACGTAATTTATTATAATAATTAACAACAAAAAATCAATAACTTAAGGTATTAATATTTTTAAAAATCGAAAGTATCTACGTTCAATGTATAATTTCTCTTTAAAAGAGCTCAAAACAGAATATTATTCTAAGATGCTACTGTATACCATATTAAATGTTCTTCCGTCAGTTGCAAATATGCGAAGATTTGGGCATTGGACACACCGATCAGGCTACACATAGTTGGCCATGTGGAAAACATTGCTTTTATAAAGGCACCCCAGCTACCTGAAATGTTAGCTTTGTTAATAGCAACAGTAAAACTGGAATTTGAACTCGTTTGAATTGAAATGGTAGGTCAGTGGGGATACTTGGAATTCGAGGTATGATAACACTATCCCTTTTCATGACGTATGTTAAAATATTGGCACCAAGTATATTCTGTATAAGTATTGTGATCCAAAGCCTCGTTTTTTTACATAGTCGAGGAACATCGAGATTTTGGATAAGTATAACTGGTACATTTAGTTTTAATTGAAGTTTATGTGAGGGTACACCCGAAAGTTCAAGTGAATTTAAGAACTCCGTGGGATATGAAGTACTTTGTTCTTTATCCATGATTGCATTCATTGATAAATATTTCTTCATCCCTCCCTCCCCAGCACGTCGTTTATATTTTCAATGTTGATTTTATGGACAATGACATTATATAGTCGAGGAGCATCGATATTTTGCATAAACATAACTGCAGTGGCGGTGCTAGACCACGCGTGGACGTCGGCGAAATTAGGGTTCACGAGGCCTCCTTTTTTCCCAATCAAGAAAACGTTAAATTACATGAGCCGAATTATATTTAAACTAATGTATGTGTAAAAGTTTTATTGCTAATCAAATGATGGCAAAAATTACACAAATAGAAATTAAAATAGACGAACTGAATAACTAAATTTCAAATAATTAAAAACTTTGCGAGGCCCCCTCAAGCGCTAGGCCGTCGGCGGTTGCCGACGTCACTGCCGCCTAACACCGCATCTGCATAATTGGTACATTTATTTTTAATTGAAGTTTATATGAGGGCACACCCGAAAGTTCAAGCGAATTTATGAACTCCGTGGGATATGAAGTACTTTGTGTTCTGTATCCATGGTTGTATCCATTAATAAATATTCCTTCATTTTCCCCACACGTCTAAAATTTCAGTGTTGATTTTATTGATAAAGTCATTTTTAGGCGCCAATATTGATCTTGCTCGCAACCACTGATCCCAATTAAATTTTGTTGCAAGCCCGGGTAAATTTGAGCAATAAGATTTACATCATTTTCTTCTACATTACAAAATTCTCTGGAACTAAAATATAACCTCCAGCATTTGCGTCCAACATCCATAACCGAATTTCAATTGCGTCTCTGCATAATATTCTGAATCTACGTCATTATGAAGATGCTCTCTCATATTCGTTTTATGACTGAATTTTTCAAGTACCTCCTCCTATAAATAATAATAAATCTTATAAATAAAGTACCATTCCTCCTATAATATCTGTACTATCTCGTAAATCCTGTTGAGTCCGATTTAACGCTCCTATAGCTTTCTTGTGAGACATCGTATTTTCACCCCACACTAAAAACTTACATTGTGGAAGCATCCTGCCTTGAGAGCTATTTTTTTCCGAAATTTCAGGTAAGTGAATCTTTAAATGCAAGATTAAGCGATAATTTTAAAACGGAATGTGCAGTACGACCGTTGGTCAGTAAAATCGCGGCTATACCAGAAGAAGCCATAGCAACTGCTATCTTCTAGGTTTTTCTGATGGTCATTAATAATAAATTTAGCAAAAACGTTTTTCCTGTTCCTCCAGGGGTTTCGAGAAAAAAGAGTGCACCACTGCCGGATTCTATTTTGCGTAACACTTGTTGGAAAACGTGATTTTGTTCTGGAGTTAATTGAGGGATAAATTCTGTTGCTTGATGTTGCAATGTATAAAATCGTAGCTTAATTCTCAAGTAATTTCACTATCGAAACCATTTCCGTCGACACGTCTAGGGCTAATCATTCCAAAATCATGTAGCTTTTTCCTAACCATTCTGAAAACTTTTACTGCTTTTCGTTGTAGATGTGTTCATTGAAAGGCAAATTTGGTTGTTTTTCATCGCAAAATATCTTCCTCCATGTAGTCTTTGTACTTATTCGAAAAGGTTTTAGGATTAGAAAGACCGAAGATGAAATAAGTATTGTTTAAAGCTCCCTAATTTTATTCCCTAATATATATATATATATATATATATATATATATATATAAAGTATATAAAGTATATATATATTTTGATTGTATTGAAAAATATACTTGTACCTGTAACTGTCGCCTCTTAATAAAAAAAAAGGGCAGAACTCATCTAATTTGTATTTTCTAAAAAAATGATAATGCACTTTCGTAACCCTATAACCAAGTGGATTCCCTCAAAACCAATTTTCGGGGGATCTCTACTCTGTAAAATAAACGTGCAAACCAAATTTCAAATCTAAATCTAATAGGGAAAAAACGAAATTTTTACTATCAATACCCCCTTAATCCCGTTGAGAGTCGTTTTCCAAAATAACCGTTCTTAGGTGGATTTCAATTCAACAAAAGAAAAATGCAAACCAAATTTCATTATTATAGTCCTTGTAGTTCGAAAAAATGAACTTTTTTGTCAGTACACCCCAGTAACCCCCTGCTCCCCCCCCCAGGAGTTGATTTCCGTAAAATACATTCTTAGCGGATCCCTATTCAACAAAAGAAACATGCTTAACAAATTTGAAGTATATGGGTCTAACAATTCAAAAACAGGAATTTTTTTCTAACTCCTCTTGACCCCTCGCAACCCACCTTGGGGGTCAATTTTCGTCTTACTCTTTGTTAGAGGAACTCTATTCCATGAAAGGAACATGCCTATCAATTTTCAAGCAGGTAGATCTAATAATTTAAAAACGGAAATATTTATCGATTACGCCCTTTAATCTCCCGAAATGAAACTTGGTTGATATTCGCGAAACTCATTTTGTAGCGGTTCCCTACTCTACAAAATAAATCTGCTTACCAAATTTCAAGACTGTAAGTCTAATAGTTTAAAAATAGGGATAATTATCTATAACGCCCCTTGAGGCCCCGCAACGCCACTTGGGGGGGGTCGATTTTCACGAAACACATTATATCGGGGATCTTTAATCCATGAAAGGATTCTGATTATCATATTTCAAGAATGTACGTCTAGTAGTTTAAAAATGAAAATAATAATCTATAACACGCCCCTTTAGCCCGTAACGCCACTTTGGGGTCGATTTTCACGAAACGCATTTTGTAGCGTATATCTACCCTACGAGAGGAATCTGCGTACCAAATTCCAATACTGTGTGTCTAATAGTTTAAAAATCGGAATATTTACTTATATCTCCCCTTCTTATCTCCCCCTCCCCGCAACACCCCTTGGGGGTCAATTTTCCCCAAACCCATTTTGTAGCGGATATTTACTCCATGAAAGAAACATGCTTACCAATTTTCTAGCAGGTAGGTCAAGTAGTTTGAAAACGAAAATATTTATTTATTACGCCCCTTATCCCCTGCAACGCCACTTTGGGGGCTATTTTCCCGTAACTCATCTTGTAACTGATCTCTACTCTATGAAAGGAATCTATTTATCAAATTTAAAGTCGGTGCGTCTAAGAGTTTAAAAATGGAATTAATTATCTATAGCGCCCCCTAAGCCCCTGCAACGCCACTTGGGGGTCGATTTTCCCCAAACTTATTTTGCAGCGGATCTCTACTCTATGAGAAGAATCTGCTTACCCAATTTCAAGATTGTACGTCAGGTAGCTTAAAAATGGAAACAATTATTTATAACTCCCCTTAATCCCTTCTTAACGCCCCTTGCGGTTCGAATTTCACAAGAGAAATCCGTTCTTAGTGGATCTCTACTCCTTGAAAGGAACACTTCTACTAAACTACAAGTCTGTAGGTTGAATAGTTCCGGAGATATCGTAATTAGTCAGTGAGTGAGCGAGTCGCTTTTCTCCTTTATATATATAGTTTGGGGATATTTGTTCGGGAGCACCTAGAACCCCAACTCTGATTTAAAAAAAAAATTCAAAAACCTTCCCGGGGATATACCTAATAATTTCCCAAATTTTCACGATGATTGGATGTATGGTTTTTAAATCTATCAAGTACAGACAGACACACATTCTTTTATTGTTATAGATATAGATTATTTGAAGCCCTGTGGCTGAGTGGTAGTGTTTCGCGCTTCCATGTTACAGGTTCCACGCTTCCGCGACCCATCCCTTCAGTGGGCTCATAAATGAGTACTAAGTTTGCTTGGGAACTAAACACTGGAGGTTTCACATCAGACTGACCACCCTGCCGGAACATCTGCTTATGCACCTCAGTGCACAATGTCACGAATACTGAGATGGGTACAGTAGACCTTGGCCCTCATGGGCTGTTTCGCCACTTAGTTTAGTTTAGTTAGTTTTTCTCAAACTGAGGGACGTGCTCCCTAGGGTGGAGCGAGCATATTGAAAAGTTGAAAATAAAAGATTATTTAAAAAATTATTAATTTACTGAAAGTAAATAAACAAAATAAATTCTGACGTAATAAAAATGAAATACACATTCGCGCTGATGTAATACATTTATAAATGTACGACACAATGTATTTTATAATTAACTTAAAAGAATTAAGTTAAGAACAAGTTTAATGATTACCAGTGACCCATTTGGCTTGGTATATATAAAAATTAACACATATCTCTGTCATTTGTATGGTTTACAATTAATTCCTTTAACTGCTGATTAAAAGTTACACGATTTGCTCCCCAATGCCAACGCTTTCCACGTAGGAGTGCGTATGTGATGTATTGAAGGAAGGGGGGGGGGTGAAAAAAATAAGTAAGATGCACTCTGAAATAAATAAATCCTTCGCAAACACTGCCAAGATCCTTTTATTGTATTCCGAAGCCTTCGGAATAATTTTATAGATAGCAGTGCACGTGCACAGAGAAGACCGTACTTCAGAAAGACGCATATATATACATCCGGGCAATTAACGCTTTGGCTGAGTGAGACGTTTGTATACGCCAGTGGCACTAAAGAGGTTAAAGTCATATTGTAGCTTTAGCGTCAAAGTATAGTATTATTGAATTGAATGCATTGTTATTGTATGTAGAGGGGGGACGATAAAAATTATGATTGAATATTGGGTCGCAAAATTGAAAGTTTGAGAAGCACTGGTTTAATTTATGAATTACTTAAATTCTACAAGAGCTATTTTTACTGAAAAACAATTTTAAGACAAACTCAGATTAGACATGCAGATTTATTTATTTGCTATGATTCATCATTTCAACAAATTTATTCATCTGAGTAAAATTATAAATTTCACTTAATAATGCATGTTATTATATAAAAGAAAAAGAGCATATATAAGTTAAACAAAGCATGAAACTTAGCCACATCTTTAGGTTTCTAATTAAGTTCTTAATTCGTTCTAATGGACATCTTAAAGCTGCCATTCTCGCTTGAGTAATTTGTTAAGTGTTTGTAACTTAAAGGAGCCATTGATTAACTTCTATAGGCTTCCTCATAAGTCTAACAGTTCATTAAAATTACTCTAAATTTTGAAAATGAGACAATTTTAATGGAATACATTAATAAAGTAGCAAGCAATGTGACAGCCGATTACGAAGTAATTTTATCTGAATTAATAGCGAATATTATCATGTAAGATTTGAAACATTGAGAAAAATTATTCAAAAAAATCTTTTTAAAAGTGTGGGTGTTTTTCTTTAAAAAATGATACAAATAAAAATAATACACGTGGATGGGGGAAAAAATTAAAGTAGTTGTAAAAACAATTTTTTTTAAAAAATTAATTAAAATTATGCAATATAAATGAAAGAGTACGTTTTTAAAATTTCAGAAAAAAAGAGGATTTGCAATTAAAACTATTACAAAAAAATCTGAAAAGGATTAATGCTTTTTTTATATTTCTCATTTAAAATGCTTTAATCTTTAGAAAAAAACCAAAAGAAAATATATTAGCATAGAGGCGTGCATGCGAGTGAATGCACGTGTAAAATCATTAATCATTATTTAATTTCTATACTCAGGGGTGTTGGCAACCTTATGGCTGTAATAGGACAAACCAATCTACCAATATGATTTGGAGTGCCAGGCAGTAGGAAATATTTGATACAATTTGACTCTTATGGTAATGATTAAAGAATTAGGGAGTGGAGGTATAAAATACAGGCTTAGAGTCTTATTATATAGGGTACTTCCGAATTCGCGCGCGACCGACAAATTTAAAGGGGTGATAGTATACAGTTTGGAGATGTCAAATCACCATAGAACATGAGGTTCTGAAACCCCGTTTAGTTTGAGTTTTTCGCAAAAGCAGTTATGAAGAGTGTGATGTCGAATAGAATGATAATAATAAGAGATAAAAATACATTTATTAGTCATAAAGCCTGTTTACAAGACGAACAATGCAAAACATCTCGACGTCAGAAGTACCATGACAAGTGATTGCCACAGGTATTGTTCGAGTTTGCGGCCGCATAGATCATAGCCACTGACCGGTATATCCATTAGGCGCTTGAGGCGACCACCCAGGGTTCCGGGACCCGAAAGGAGCCGGATAAGCTGGATTTTACCAGATTTTCTGGTTATAAATTTCGATTCACCAGTGCCAAGGAGGTCTGTCAAGGGTGATAGTTTCTTGAAGCACCAGCGCTGTCGAGAGCGCTTTTTCTTCGTCTGAGTACTTGAGGGAATAAAGAAAAAAACAATGAGAAACATAGCGGGCAGAGCCGCTACCGCACACATGTCTGGGAGGGGGGGAGGCGACAGTCAGTCAGAGAGGTCTGTAGATCTTCTGCCCCCAGGGCCCGAAATTAGCTTAAATCGGCATTGGTCATAACACCTACGGCCGAAGAATTGTCCGAAGCGTTGAAACAAATCCGGTGTGTTGGAGAGTCAGCTGATGCAATGACAATTCACGCCATGAATTCCTTCATTGTAGCCCCTGCTGTTTCATACAACGCTATTTCAGGTGGCCCCAGAAGAAAAAATCCAAGAGGTTGAGGTCCGGAGAGTGAGGAGGCCATGCAGCAGATCTGCCCCGTCCAATCCACTTTCCGGGATATGTAGTATGGAGATGGTTATGCACCACAATCGAAAAATGTGGTGGCTCACCATCGTGCATGAACCACACGTTTTGGAGCGCCACTGGCTAGTATTCTCTGAAGCAACTCCGGGAGAATGTACTGCAGGAAAACAAGCCGCGCCTTTGAGGCACCATACCACGCCGCATTTTGCGCCACAAAGACATTCGGGCAGTATATGTATATCCCATATTCATTTAGCCATCTCCTCATCTGGGTCATCGTCTTCCCCAAGGCTACTATTATCGCAAATTTCACAGACTAAACATGGTTTACGATCCCATGTTCTACGGTGATTTATCGTCACCATGTTGCAAACTATCACCCCTCTGAATGTCTTGGTCGAATTCGGCAACATCCTGTGTATTAATTATGCATCATTTAAAGATATTTATTAGCATAAAAATAAGCAACAAAAAGTATATAACTAACTTTCAACATAAATAAAAACTAAAATTGTTCAGATATTATGTATAATGTATCTTTAAAGAATATTTATTAAAGTAAGAAATAAACAACTTAAAATATAACTATTCCTTCAATACTGTTAAATAAAAAATTTAATGCTCTACTTAATATCGAAAATCAGAGATATAATTTGTGAATTTAAATTTGACACATGATACTTAAGCAACTTCTTTGTGTACTAAAAAACATTTCATATGAGAAAAAATTTCTTCGCATATATAGAGAGCAAAAGATAAATGTAATTTTTTTTTCAAACAACTAAATCACACTCTGGCAATTACATACAACAATTTAAAATAGCTTTTGATTTATCTATAATCTTCTCGATCTTTTCATAATTTCGTAAACATTGCTTTCGATAATTCTGAGGAATTGTTTACGAGCAATGAGCGTATGTTTCATTTTATAAGCATTAGAGAACTATTTTCTTTTGCATTGAATAGTTAATGCTAAGAATGTTGGTTTTTTGTTGTTGGAGGATGTTGTTATTTTTTTTACATAAATCACACAAACTATACGCACTCAGAATCGACAGAATGGTTTTATGAAAAGGAATTGA